>ARYC01017123.1:0-151506 GCA_000711775.1 Oxytricha trifallax
CTTTTAATGAAGTCTACTGTATCGATAGGTAGGTCATGCATCAAATATTATAGCAGCAGTTTCTTGTAATGACCTTTTAATATACCCCAGTAAAATTTAATTCCTAAAATAAAAAAATGGACTGTAAGGTGCGTTGAACACTGGAGTTATTCTAAGTTGTTCATAACTCTTCCTTGTTTCTTTTGTCTAATAAACAGAATAATAATCAAAGAATAATATGATCTCTTATTCAGGGTACTTTCCCCAGCTGCTCTAAGATCTTAATATACTGCTCTGTCTTAATAGAACGAGGATGAATAAGATAAGTTTCTAAACCAGCATCCTCGCTAATACCTCCAAGAATTGCCATTAATTATACCTTAACTTTCTAGTCATATACTTCTTTATTATTATGTCTCTTATACCAAGACTTTTAGATGAAAGTGTTGAAGGTAAACACAGCCTCATCAGCATTTATAAACTTAATATTATTCAATTGAGCTCTCTGCATTTAATTATAAATATAATTTAGGTTATTGTGTTATAAAATAGCAGAGTGAAATCAATCACTGTCTCGATACGATTCATACCTTTGTAAGAGATACCAATTTGTTTGTAAATTATAGGAACAGATTATGCAGAGATTTTCAACTAAGGGAACTGGATGTGAAAATAGTCGCTCGTGGTCGAAAAAGAAGGGATCCCAATACTTCAAGGTTTTCTCATTGATAAGATAGTCAATATGCTTCTATAGAAACTTTGACTTCCTCTTAGGCTAAGAATTCAGCTATTATTGCTTTAATTATACAGCTTTCAAGCAGTGAGAGCGAACAGTTGATGGACTATGCTTTATGAGTAGAGCAATAGACTTATAGTTCAGTACTGGTTTGACTTATTCACTGTATATATCACATTCATAACGCAGTTTAAACACTAAATATATATAATCTTCATCGTAAATAGACCCCAAAAGCTTGTAATTTTATTCTCGCATTTAATTAATAACCCTAACAAATTCCCTACAAATCAAAGCACTTATAAAGCTCATTAAGGGGATTTGGGTTTTAATTATTGAGAATCCCTTGAGACAAATTGGTCCCCAGAGAAGAAGAAGAAAAAGATTAGCTTAATTAATAATTAAGCTGTGTCTATAGATGAACTATTAGCTTTTCAGCAGATGAGAGACCTGTCAGAGCAAAAACTCATCAAAAAACAATTTTTTAGGGCTGAAACTAGACAGATGAACATATTGAAAAATAAACCAAAAAGCAAAGAAAGTGTTATAGAGCGCATCAGAAAAAGAGTTCACTCAAAAATCATGAATGGAGACATCAGCGGCATGAACTTTTTGGTTGAGAAACAAAAGCTAAGAATTCAGATTCAGGTTTTGGAAAATGAGATTGTTAAGGAAACAAAGAAATCAGCCAAAGCTTAAATGTATGCTTTGAAAATACAACTCATGGGTACCAATGAAATACTGAAAAAGTTTGAGATACTTGAAAAGCAGCAAAAGGAAAAATTGATGAGAGTAATGGATGAAAATCTGACTGGAATGATTGAAGATATAAATATTAAGATGAATCAGAACAAGTGGAGATTGAGCTTACTGAAGGTATGAAAGCAATGAGAGATCAAGTTCTCTACCTCAAAAGACTAGATTAGGAAAAAGAAGAATTTCATAAGAACCTATCCATGATGAGCCATGCCAAGAAAATCAAAAACCATACAGCTTTAAAAGAGAACTACTTTGAAAATCATAGCAATTTCCCAATTGAAGAGAAGTTGAAAACTGAAGGATTTGGAGAACTTTTGGACATGCCTGTCTTGCAAATTTACTAGGGATAGATTGATTTGTGTTTTAACACTTTTGGATTTGGATTTTATAGTGAAAATTGGAAAAATGCTGAAAAAATAGACACCTCAGACTAATTTCAGCCAGATTAGATTAAACTTGAAGAACCTATTCCAATGAAATAATAATAATAATAATAATAATAATAGAGTAACGGAGTGAATCTGAGAATCATAACTCTCAATGAGTATATAAAGTGATAGATATTTGTGATATCAAGTAAGAATATTAATTGTATTATTAAATTTATTGAATTAATCTCTTATCTTTCAATGAGTAAAAATCGATGTATTTTTAAAGAAATTAGGGAATTTCTAGGAATTTATAATAAAAAACGATTTTCATCTGAGTCTAATCAAAACCCCAAGACTCTTTAATGAGGTTTATAAGTGCTTTGATTTGCAAAGAATTCCTTTTGGATTAAGATTTTTAATAGTTTTAAATGTGAAATATAGAGTAATCTATTTAATTTATACACTCATAATGCACTTTTGGATCATGAGATAGAGCTCTGAAGTTTATTTACTCAGCCACTATTCTTTTTATTCACTTGATCAGTCTGATCGAGGATTTGGTTTGATTATTACATACTCTGCCATCTATTTCATTGACTGAGATACTCTTGTTATATCAATAAATTGCTTAATTCTTTGCTTCGCTACATTTTTACACCTGGTTGAGTAGTAATCGCTGCGAGGCATATCGCACTCTATTAATATAGCTGCCATTGCACACAAATCTCGTTGAAAGTCTCCATCTCTCCAATCTTCTCTCTCTGGATAATAGCCTGGAGTTCCCATAACAGTTCCTAGTCTTTATACTTCTACCCTTAATGCTCTCTATTGAGTCAATAATAGTCACTCTTACAGGTGAAAAATCTATCATAATATTCTCAGGTTTCAAATCTCTATGAACAAAGCCTAACTTATGTAGCTCTTTTATACCTTGTAAGGTTTTAGTTGCTATAGAAGCAAGCTACTTATGATTCCTTTGATCAGTAATAAAATCTCTGAGGGTCATTTCATAGAGTCGGAGTCTGAAAGCAACATGATCCTTGGCAAGGAGAACAGCATCTAGCTTGATTAAGTAACTACACTTTTAAACCTTTGCTTGTGTGAGTATCTGTTACTCATTTTTAAACTTCATTTAATATTTATCACCAATTAGGAGATAGTTGAAGGGATACACCTTATAGACGTATTGATTATCATTCATAACTTCCTATCAATGGAATCTTCTTATATAAGGTAGCTTTAAGGTGAAGTGTCTAGGTCTATTTAGGCAAGAACAGGAATTTGTTAATATTGAATTTAATCATAATCTTTGTGATTTCAGATGCTAGTAGGTTGCGTGATTTCCTCACATATTCTTATTCACTAGCTTGTTCAAGCTCTACTACTTTCGAAAATTCTCTTCCTCTTGCTTTTCTTTTGTTTAGAAGCTTCAATTCATCTTCATGATTTTAAATCTCTTATTCTATCTTATGAGCTTTTAAAAGATGTTTCCTTAAATCTCTTGTATGAGCATATTGCTTATGCAACTCGAAGCAATCATCTTTCCGTCCCGATTTATCTTGCTTCAAGTATTCAGCTTACTTTGGCTTCTCTATGCTCTTTCATATGCCTATACCAACTAGATTTATGAGCGAAGTCTCTCTCACACTTCTCACAAAAGTATACTTCTACTTCTTCAGTTTGTATAGGAATTTCATTAATACCTTTCTCCTCCTCTCTGTCTCCCACACACTTGTTTGCCATTTATTTTCTATTATTAATTTCTATTTTAATAACAGAGACTTCAAATGATAGCTCTGGTAGTTCTTTATGAGAGTTCATCTCACAGTTATCCTACTTTTTATTGCTGTCAAAGAGAAGTCTCATTTAGTTTGATGAAGTGCTGCCGTTTTTCTTTAGATTTTTGTGGTCATATTAAATTTGAATTGGACTTTAGAAGCTTCCAAGATAGACAAGATCCCGAAAAATATTAAGACATACTAGTACAATACAATGGTTTCAGATGCTTATGACCAAAACAGAGAACTGAATGAGACAAGAATAATTTATTAAAAGAGCTATACCCTTATATATTAACATATATACAAGATTGGGGGTCCCCAGAGACTTCAATAAGATCATATTATTATTAAATTTGAATTTAAAATTATAAAACTGCCTCTATAACTAAGAGCTTATATGAGAGCTTTGCCAAGCCTACAAGTTTCAAGGGAAGTTTTTAGAGTATAAGAGAAGAAATATGAGTATTAAGAGACGATCCAGCTCTAAATATGGGTGAGAAAGTAACCATTTTAACTATCAATAATAAGTTGATTATAGCACGTACCGATTTAGGAGGTGCACCTAATTAAGTACGTACTGCTTTAGGAGGTATTTTGTCATTTTATGATTAAAATTAGGGTGCTCCTAATTAAGTACTAGCTTTAATTAAAGCTCCTAATTAAGTACTAGCATTTTAGGAGCTGCTCCTAATTAAGCAACAGGAAGAATAAAAGAAAGAGAAGCCAGCTCCCTCTAAAAAATTTTAAATGTGACTTATATATTCATTAACTTAACTACAAAACTTATTTATATACATTCAATCTCCCTTCTTTAGCACACTTTTAAGCCAATTAATTATCTACTCTCTTCGCTGAGCTTTTAATGAAGTCTACTGTATCGATAGGTAGGTCATGCATCAAGTGGTATAGCAGCAGTTTCTTGTAATGACCTTTTAATATACCCCAGTAGAACTCAATTCTAAAATAAAACTATGGACTGTAAGGTGCGTTGAACACTGGAGTTATTCTAAGTTGTTCATAACTCTTCCTTGTTTCTTTTGTCTAATAAACAGAATAATAATCAAAGAATAATATGATCTCTTATTCAGGGTACTTTCCCCAGCTGCTCTAAGATCTTAATATACTGCTCTGTCTTAATAGAGCGAGGATGAATAACATAAGTTTCTAAACCAGCATCCTCGCTAATACCTCCAAGAATTGCCATTGTTTATACCTTAACCTTCTAGTCATATACTTCTATATTACTATGCCTCTTATACCAAGACTTCTAGATGAAAGTGTTGAAGGTAAACACAGCCTCGTCAGCATGTATAAACTTAATATTATTCTATTAGGCTCTCTGCATTTAATTATAAATATAATTTAGGTTATTGTTGTAAAATAGCAGAGTGAAATCAATCACTGTCTCGATACGATTCATACCTTTGTAAGAGATACCAATTTGTTTGTAAATTATAGGAACAGATTATGCAGAGATTTTCAACTAAGGGAACTGGATGTGAAACATAGTAGCTCGTTAGTCGAGAGAGAAGTGAGCCCAATACTTCAAAGTTTTTTCATTAATAAGATAGTCAATATGCTTCTATAGAAATTTTGACTTCCTCTTAGGCTAAGAATTCAGCTATTATTGCTTTAATTACACAGCTTTCAAGCAGTGAGAGCGAACAGTTGATGGACTACGCTTTAAGAGCAGTGCAATAGACTTATAATTCAGTACTGGTTTGATTTATTCACTATAAATATCACATCCATAACGCAGTTTAAACACTAAATCTATATACTCTTCATCATAAATAGACCCCAAAAGCTTGTAATTTTAGTCTCGCATTTAATTAATAACCCCAACCCCTAACAAATTCCCTACAAATCAAAGCACTTATAAAGCTCATTAAGGGGATTTGGGTTTTAATTATTGAGAATCCCTTGAGACAAATTGGTCCCCAGAGAAGAAGAAGAAAAAGATTAGCTTAATTAATAATTAAGCTGTGTCTATAGATGAACTATTAGCTTTTCAGCAGATGAGAGACCTGTCAGAGCAAAAACTCATCAAAAAACAATTTTTTAGGGCTGAAACTAGACAGATGAACATATTGAAAAATAAACCAAAAAGCAAAGAAAGTGTTATAGAGCGCATCAGAAAAAGAGTTCACTCAAAAATCATGAATGGAGACATCAGCGGCATGAACTTTTTGGTTGAGAAACAAAAGCTAAGAATTCAGATTCAGGTTTTGGAAAATGAGATTGTTAAGGAAACAAAGAAATCAGCCAAAGCTTAAATGTATGCTTTGAAAATACAACTCATGGGTACCAATGAAATACTGAAAAAGTTTGAGATACTTGAAAAGCAGCAAAAGGAAAAATTGATGAGAGTAATGGATGAAAATCTGACTGGAATGATTGAAGATATAAATATTAAGATGAATCAGAACAAGTGGAGATTGAGCTTACTGAAGGTATGAAAGCAATGAGAGATCAAGTTCTCTACCTCAAAAGACTAGATTAGGAAAAAGAAGAATTTCATAAGAACCTATCCATGATGAGCCATGCCAAGAAAATCAAAAACCATACAGCTTTAAAAGAGAACTACTTTGAAAATCATAGCAATTTCCCAATTGAAGAGAAGTTGAAAACTGAAGGATTTGGAGAACTTTTGGACATGCCTGTCTTGCAAATTTACTAGGGATAGATTGATTTGTGTTTTAACACTTTTGGATTTGGATTTTATAGTGAAAATTGGAAAAATGCTGAAAAAATAGACACCTCAGACTAATTTCAGCCAGATTAGATTAAACTTGAAGAACCTATTCCAATGAAATAATAATAATAATAATAATAATAATAGAGTAACGGAGTGAATCTGAGAATCATAACTCTCAATGAGTATATAAAGTGATAGATATTTGTGATATCAAGTAAGAATATTAATTTGTATTATTAAATTTATTGAATTATCTCTATCTTCAATTGAGTAAAATCGATCGTATTTTAAAGAAATTAGGGAATTTCTAGGAATTTATAATAAAAAACGATTTTCATCTGAGTCTAATCAAAACCCCAAGACTCTTTAATGAGGTTTATAAGTGCTTTGATTTGCAAAGAATTTGCTAGGGATTGGGGTTATTAATAGGTTTTAATGTGAAATATAGAGTAAATGCATTTAATTTATACACTCAAAATGCACTTTTGGATCATGAGATAATAGAGGTCTGAAGTTTATCTTACTCAGCCACTATTCTATTTATTCACTTGATCAGTCTGATCGAGGATTTAGCTTGATTATTACATACTCTGCCATCTATTTCATTGACTGAGATACTCTTGTTATATCAATAAATTGCTTAATTATTTGCTTCGCTGCATTTTTACACCTGGTTGAGTAGTAATCGTTGCGAGGCATATCGCACTCTATTAATATAGTTGCCTTTGCACACAAATCTCGTTGAAAGTCTCCATTTCTCCAATCTTCTCTTTTTGGATAATAGCCTGTAGCTCCCATAACAGTTCCTAGTCTTTATACTTTTACCCTTAATGCTCTCTATTGAGTCAATAATTGTCACTCTTACAGGTGAAAAATCTATCATAATATTCTCAGGTTTCAAATCTCTATGAACAAAGCCTAACCTATGTAGCTCTTTTATACCTTGTAAGGTTTAAGTTGCTATAAAAGCAAGCTACTTATGATTCCTTTGATCAGTAATAAAATCTCTGAGGGTCATTTCATAGAGTCGGAGTCTGAAAGCAACATGATCCTTGGCAAGGAGAACAGCATCTAGCTTGATTAAGTAACTACACTTTTAAACCTTTGCTTGTGTGAGTATCTGTTACTCATTTTTAAACTTCATTTAATATTTATCACCAATTAGGAGATAGTTGAAGGGATACACCTTATAGACGTATTGATTATCATTCATAACTTCCTATCAATGGAATCTTCTTATATAAGGTAGCTTTAAGGTGAAGTGTCTAGGTCTATTTAGGCAAGAACAGGAATTTGTTAATATTGAATTTAATCATAATCTTTGTGATTTCAGATGCTAGTAGGTTGCGTGATTTCCTCACAATTCTGATTCACTAGCTTGTTCAAGCTCTACAAGTTTCGAAGATTCTCTTGCTTTTATTTTGTTAAGTAGCTTCAATTCATCTTCATGCTTTTCAATCTCTAAATCTTCTTGTGAGCTTTTAAAAGATGCTTCCTTAAATATCTAGTATGAGTATACTGCTAATGGCACTCGAAGCAATCATACTTTCCGTCGATTTTATCGTGCTTCAAGTATTCAGCTTACTTGGCTTCTCTATGCTCCTTCATATTTCTGTACCAGCTTGATTTATGAGCAAAATCTCTCTCACACTTCTCACAAAAGTATACTTCTACTTCTTCAGTTTGTATAGGAATTTCATTAATACCCTTCTCCTCCTCTCTGTCTCCCACACACTTGTTTGCCATTTATTTTCTATTATTAATTTCTTCTTTAATAACAGAGACTTCAAGTGATAGCTCTGGTAGTTCCTTATGAGTGTTCATCTCACAGTTATCCTACTTTTTATTGCTGTCAAAGAGAAGTCTCATTTAGTTTGATGAAGTGCTGCCGTTTTTCTTTAGATTTTTGTGGTCATATTAAATTTGAATTGGACTTTAGAAGCTTCCAAGATAGACAAGATCCCGAAAAATATTAAGACATACTAGTACAATACAATCAAAACCCCAAAACCCCTTAGTGAGGTTTATAAGTGCTTTGATTTGTAGGGTATAGTTGGGGTCTTATTGGGGTTAGTAGAGAAATTAGGTCATATTGCAAAATGAGAAATAGAAATTAGCGAAAAGGGTCTATTTATGATGAGTAATATTTAGATTTACTGCTTAAGCTTAGGTATGGTACAAGTATTAATATAGACTAAGTCAAAACAGTTATGAATTATGCTGCTATAGCAAAGCTCCTGCGCAAAAGTGCATCAACAGTTAGGTAACATTGCTTGTTGGCTGTTTAGCATTATAATTCAGGCACTGAAAGCATCCTGCAAGAAAATAAAAGTTCTCACAGCACCATATTGACTACCTCTGCGACTCGAAGACTTTAAAGTATTGGGCACACTTTCCACTAGACTACCGAGCTGTGATGTTTCATCGCAAGTTTCCTGACATGCGTATCTCTCCTTAAACTATAGCAAACATTTATAGAAGAACTGGTATTACTTTCAAGACTGTCAACAGAGTGAAGAGAGTGATTGATTTTACAGTGCCATTTTATAGTAATAATTTAAACTATATATATGATTAAATGCAGAGAGCTATTACTAATAACATCAAGTTCATACACGCTGATGAAGCAGTGTTTACATTCAACACCTTTATCAATAAGTCTTGATATAAGAAGTATGATAATATAGAAGTCTATGATTCAAAAGTGAAGGTAGTCATCCATGCAATTTTAGCTGGTATAAGTGAAGATTCAGGCTTAGAGAGTTATGTTATTCACCCTCGCTCTATTAAGCGAGAGTAGTATATAGAGTTCCTACATAAGCTCAGAGAGAAATATAATAACCAAGAGATCATCCTGTTTGTTGATAAAAACCTCTCAGTTCATAAGACTAAGGAGTCTAAGAAAGCTTATGAAGAGCTAAACATAACTCCTGTATACAACGTTCCTTATAGCCCTAATTTAATGGAATTGAATTCTACTAGAGCTAAATCAAGACTCACTACAAGAAGCTGCTGCTGTATCATCTTATGCATGACTTGCCCATCGATACAGTAGACTTAATTCAAAGCAGCTGTAAGAGAGTGAGCGTAGAAAAGACAACAGTCTGTGCGAGAGAGGGAAGAATGAATGTTTATAAATAAGTATTAGATATAAATGAATGAATAAGTTCACATATTAAACTAACCCATAAAGGGGTTTGGATTCTCTTTCTTCTCCTCTTCTTATGGCTTGCTTGGGCCCATATTTCTTCTCTTTGTGCCAGCTCCTGCATCTATGTTCATTTCTTCTGGCTTTTAAACAACTTTATAAAGTCTCTTGCTCACTTCATAAATAGTCTATGACTTTCTCTCACTGTGAACCTTCGCATGCTCTTTCATTAGGAATATACCAGTTCCAGGTTTCCCTACAAAGTTATGAATCAAAGCTTACTCGAGAGGAATGGGTGCTTCTTAAGCTCAGCGAGCCAGGTCTCGCTTATTAGTATGCCTTCTTGCTTCTTTTAATCTTCAGGAGAAATAGAGTAGCGTTTTTTGTGAGCTTCTTCAATGATCTCTCTGAGATAACTCTCTCTTAAAGTGCCGAGAACTCCAAAGAAGAAGCTCCTTTCTGGAAGCTTGTTAGAGAGTTGTTTCTTGGTAGGAAGGAAAACTACCAACTCTTCATCTTTCATCGCATCCTCGTAGAGATTAGTGACTGAAATCTCTGGGTAGTTTGGTATATCTATCAACTTTATTTCACTGTTTTGAAGGCTTTCTTCTCATCGCAGAGTATAGCTTTTAAGAATGAAATTTTGGTACCTTCCATCGTTGGAAGGAATAAACCCACTATAGTATTATGATTAAGTATATGTCACATGCTTACCATGCTAAGTGAGGTATCGATAGAGATCTTCCTTGCTTCTAAATCTTGAGATCATTTCTTAAGCTCCAACTCTCTTCATTGCAGTACTTATAGATTCCATCCTTGGTCCTTCTCTTGTTATTGAATTTCAAATTTTAATATATAGAGTTCTGGATCCTACTGTTAAAAATCTTAGTATTAAATATGGGCATCTTATAGGAGGTCAACCTGGTAAGGATACGTGGAGAAAGCTGGCAGAAGCTGTAACAAACTTCAGAGATGGAGCTCCATTTTTATCAATTTAGTTTCATTGAATTAGTACTAAATTTGTTTAAATTTGATTAGTACCGGTACTAAATTCGTTTAAATTTAATTGGTACCAATTTAATAGTACCAAAACTTAATTAGTACCTAGTTTTAAACTAATGAGGTTTTAATGGAAAAGTTCCAAAATGGTTCAAAACCTAATTGGTACCAGTACCGACCTGAATTTATTCTCAGTTGGTACCAAAATTAAAAATATTAAGCATAAAATTAGAAAATCTATAGTTATAAACTAAGTATAAATATGATGTCTAACACCTAAGAATCAACCATTGTTGTTGCAGTGCCAGCTCCTATACAAAGTTAGTATAGCCAGTGAGGTATTTACTTATAAATAATAGAAATTTAAATTTGAATTTAAACATGGCGGCTAACTTAAATCGTAAGGCAGTTTCTCTTGGAACAGGTTAATCATTGCTCAACTTTGGCTCCTCCAAGAAACCAGAAGTAATTTATATTGAAAAGGAGGTTGAGCTAAGAGCTCTAGAGTTTGAAGCTGAGGTCTTTAAAATATAAGTTTAAAACAAGAAGTAGAGTACAGAGATAGGAGTTTAAACATAAGTTGAATTGGTTGAGGAAGATAAGGAACAGCAACCAATAGAAAAAATTAAAACATTTTAATGTGAAGACTGCTAAAATTTCTTCTCAACTGAGTCAAGCTTGAAGAGACACATCAAAGAGGTACACTCTGGTAGAGCTAAGATCTACTTCAAGCATGATAAAGTAGATGGTAGATACTAATGCAATACCTGCATGAAGTCTTATACGCACTCAGCTAAAGTAAAGAGACATATGCAAAAGCATCATCTAAGCGAATTCCTGATTAAAGATGAGGAAACTTAAAAGCTTGTACCTGCTAAAAGAAAAAATAACTCTCTTGATTCACAAATAGAGCAGTAGGAGAGACTTAAGAGATAGAAGCGGTTTGAGTCAATGAACCAACCAGAAAATGGTATGTATATTGCATGCTTATAAGAGAGAGCAATGTATATACCTGCATTAAATGCAGTCGACATAAGCAGCTGTATTGAAAACTATTTGAATATTGACGTACCTAACAAGGTAAAACTTATAGTTGTTGATGAATTCGCATAAAAGGTATATCCATTCAAGTATCTCATTAAGAAGAGCAATATTAAAATGAGTTTGCAAATGAATACATAGTACTGAGAGAGGCTTAGAAAAGATAATGCAAGAACTTAGCTAAGCTCGACGGAGTTATACTTGGTCATGGTTTTATTGCATTGAGACTAAAGAAGTTTGAAATGACTCTAAGGAGTATCTCTACCATAATAGATATCCTGATGAATTGAATGAGATACTCACAGATATGACTAAGGGTGTGAAAGAGCTCCATGATCTAGGGTATGTTCATAGAGATTTGAAGCCAGAAAATGTAACGCTAAATCTCTACCCTTTAGAAGTAGTAGTCATAGATTTCAACAGAGCAATAAGACAAGAGATAGTGACTTTAGCTAAGGTTTTAGGCACTCCAGGATACTTCCCTATAAGAGAGAAATGGACAAATGGCTCTGTATAATGGGATGTTTGGGCGGTAGCTGCAATTATCTTAGAGTGCGATATGGAAAGTATGTCATACTTTGGAACAAAACATGAGAAATAATCAATAAGTTTGGCTGCTAAACATATTAAGCAAGATGAAATATGCAATGAAATTAAGAAGATAGTTGAGATGGTCATCGTAAAAGCTCCAGCATATCCACGATAATCATTGGATGATATACTAGAACAACTACAGACTGCTAAATTCAAGAGGTATCACAAAGATAAGCAGATACAATTTGTTTGAATTAAGTACAGTAATACTCATTAAATATTCATTAAATTCATAAAAAACCTGCGTTTTCTCTACTAACCCCAATAAGACCCCAACTATACCCTACAAATCAAAGCACTTATAAACCTCACTAAGGGGTTTTGGGGTTTTGATTGACAGAGAAGAAAAAGAAAGATTTGTGAGTTAAGTTAAGGTCCAAAATTAACTAAATACCACAAACATATTAACTAATTAAAAGGGCTAGTCCCTTATATATATTGAAAAATGTTATCGATCGGGGGTCCCCAGAGACCTCAATGTGATCATATTATTATTATTATTATTTATTTTTGTTAATTGAGCTAATTTGATTTCTTAATTTAAATAATTTGTTTAAAGTGATTGTAGGAATTAAGTTTGTTTTTAACCTATATTATGTTTAATTTATTTTTTAATAAAAACATGAATAATTTTCAAATAATTTAGCAATAAAAGTAACTAAACTTTAAATTAAATAAATGTCAATGTATAAAATAAAATTTTTAAAAATAATATAAAATAGACAATAAATTAAATTTCATATAATAGAAAAATAATTTTAAATAAGACAATTATAATCAAAATAAATAATAAATATAATAAAAATGAGCCCAAGTAGTAAAAATATAATATTTATCACTTGCGCCCATTATAAATATAATAATAAAAAAAAATCAAGTAAATTTTTTAAAAATAATTATAATTATATATGAAGATTGATTGATTTATTTATATTATGAATGTATTTTAAGAATTTATTTATTGACGATTATTTCATTATTTTGACTGAATATTACAAAAATATTATAAAAAACATATATTATTTAAGATATCATACCTTAATATTTATCAAAATATAACTCTAAATATAAATGATAATAAGTTTTTATAACGTCATAGTTAATATAATTATCTTAAGCTTTATCTTTTTATTATCCACAATACAATCAAAATAGATAAGTGACTAGTATCACATTTTCCCAAAAAACCTTTTGCTTTGCTATGTTTATTATTCATTTTACTTCTTTGACTTCGTTGAATTATTTTTCATTACTCATATATATATATATATATATAATATATATAATACTATATATATTATTTTTCTGTTAATTGATCATCAAGTTATTAGTTATTTGTATCTCTTTAAAACAATATAATTCTTATTATGAATACATTGCGTCTAGTAAGCATATATCAACCCCTATTATTGCATTCATCTACGTTCCTTCAAAAATATAATGTTTATTATACATTTCCTTAATATTTTATACTAATTTGCTATCATGTTCATGCTTCACACTCCGTAGAATATTTTAAAAATCTTTCTTCTAAAAAATAGTCTAATGAATTAAAAAAATAAACAAATATGTAGGCCTCTCTATTCTCACTAATCTGTTTCGAGATCTTGATACGCTCAATCAGTCTGATTAATTTAAGATGGTGCTCTTGTTTTCTGTGAATCCTTTAGGAAACTTTTCTGTCGAATGCGATTTACTCTATTGATCTCCAATTTTGTTAATAATAATCTTCTCAATAATTTTGTAAATGTGAGAGTAAACCACTTATGTCCTCGTGTTACTGATATTTAATTGTAAATTTCCTTAGCTTTTGCTTAGTAGCACTGTCATTTCCTCCTTTAAGCATTAAAAAAGTATCCCGGTATTTAACCACTTGACGATTTTTTCTCAAATATTATTTATGGACTCTCACTTTATAATAAATTTCCAGTATAATCCATCTTAACCCTAAAGATACATTTTGCAATAGTCATTTGAACATCTTGTTTTTTACAAAAGTTTTATGAATGTACCATTCACTATGGCTGTATCTCCTTCTTTTCATCTTGATTGTCTAGTCATATTTTCTTCCGTGATCATCATATAACTTATTATATAATTATAAATACAATTTTTATGTTTGTTCCTTTTGTTGTTCACCCTTTATTTGCTTTGATTGTTTATGGTTCTTCATAAACCTTTTGACTAAATAGAAGAATCCCTTCAAATTATTACTGTTTAAGCAGTTTTCCATATCTTAAATAGATTCGCCCCATTATTGCTATGAGTAATGGTATATGCTATACCAATTTTGATGTTATTTATAAGTGCCTTTATGGTGGTTATTTATACAATTTCTTGATTTTACTTCTCCAATCTATGAAGATCTAAGTCTCATAACTTTAATTTTCTTCACTCTATAAATGTCATCCGCATTATTTCCAGACTTCTTATATTCATAGCATGTTTTCTTTGTCAATCATCTTCAAGTCATTTTCTTGGCATTTATTTGATTTTTTATATCACCTATACTAATAATTTATGCTCTATAAGGCAAAAGTGATCAAGTTCTTAATGTAATGTTTTCCACATTTAATAATTATGATATTTTTGAAATAAAGTGAATTGAAATTATAAATTAATCAAATATATTAAAAATGAAAAAATGTCTCATGGGCAGTTTCATTCAACATTAATGTAAGTTACAAAAAACATATCTAATATTTTACTTTTACAGGGTAGCACCAGGTAAGACTGAGTGTGTCAACGAATAGGAAGTTCAAGGAGCCACAGACAGAGGGGCACAGGAAGTAAATATTGGAAATGAAGAAGGTGAAGATGAGGATGACGAGGAAGATGAAACTTTTTTTTGTTGAGATTGCAATTACTATCGCTATTATTACTAATCATATTTTAGTTAATCTTATTGTTGTAATTCTCTATTTTCGATAAAATAAATCATAATTAATCATATTAGTTTATAAATTTTAACAACTTTTACTTCAAAAATATATATATAAGCAATGCTATGCATAATCAAAATACTTTGTAGCTTACACAATTTTATTAAAAATAAAACTTTTATACTTGTTAGATTTTTTCTAATGATCTTTGCAAACTTATTTTATGATCAAATTTTAAAATTCTTGATATTATTTGTGAAATTGTTAGTGTTCTTGGAGGGGACATCATTCACTCATAAAAATTTAAATATCATAATTAATTTTACTTTTTCAATATGATTTATTAATTCTATATAAAAAAAACTGACAAAATTTCAAAGCAATAAAGTTTTATGAAATAACTATTATAAATTGCTAAACATTTAAGATTTAAAAATAAAATAATTAGTATCATCTTTCATACTTTTTTTCGTTAAAAAATTAGAAAACATAATCCCTTTTGTAACGCAATAAATACGTTAATATTTATTTAACACTATACAATACATTAACAAATTTAATAATATTTTTTAATAAAACGCAGCTACTTTTGAATATTAATTTTATAATCCATAAAAAATTTAATTTCCGATATTTAAGGTAATGATAAATTTCTTTTAACACTACTTAATATAAAGATTTTGGATAAATTATTTATCTTATTAATAAATAGTTAACAACATCTTAAGTATTTATTTTTTAAACAACATAAGTTGAAGAGTAATATACTAAAAAACAACAACTTTACTTTAAATTAATAAATTTAAATTTTAGGAAAGTAATGGTAAATACATTAAGAGATGGAAAAGATTTTAAAATAAAGATAAAGTTATTATTAAATTCTAACTATTATATAAAATAATAGCGAATATTAGCCTAAAATCATTATCAAATAAAAAGTTTTTTATTTCTGATTGGACGATCTCGAGTTCTCTGGTGTCTCCATAAAGTCGTATATCTTAATCTATAAGACTACTGGAGTTTACTTACTCATCTTAACGCTTTAGAAGCTGAGTGGTATTCAATTTGGAGTTAATATGCATGAGATGCGAATAAAAGTTGAGAGACGAAGGGTTTCACTTGAACAACTTGAATGTTAAGCATTTTGAGCTATTTATGATTTTTATGTTCTGAAATATCTCATCCACCCATACTGCAATGGCTCCCATCACAATTTATGAATTCTTTCTCGTGTAATTATGTAATCTATGTCTAAAAATGAGAAAAACTTCGTTCTGGAAACCTGATTCATATCCCAGGAATACGCAGCAATTATTACATAACTTTAAACTCTGGTGTATGAACTTATTGTTGAAAAATAGGTAAACTAACAAGAAATCTGAAATTTTAAAAAAATGAAAACTGTCATTATTTAATATATTTAATTAAATAATAACATAAATATAAATATAAACAAAAAAAAATGTTTAAAATATAAATAATGTGTTTGGATACTTATGGTGATTATTTAATATTTTTAAATAATAAAAGTTAAACAAACTTATATCAACATCTGCGTTTTTATGTAACACATATATTTATTGAATAGAATTTGTGTAGTTTATTCATTTTTTATATTAATCTTTTAAATAATGTTGATCCTTAAATCTATTTGTTTAATTTAATGAAATCCTTAAATCTTAACAGAAGTGATAATTTATAAATTATTAAGCAAAATTTGTTAGCTAATATGAAAATAAAGCGAAGTTTTTTAATTATTATTGAAACCTTTTCTATATAATTTAAAGCTATTTATCATCTATTTCAGAGAAATTAAACTTCACCATTTTTCTAACTTTTATTTAGCATAATTTTAAGATAAAGAATTTTAATCTGTTACTTTTTTAAAATCTACAATTATTTTTTTACAACAAAAATTCATGATCAATATTGTAAGTTTTTATATTTGAATAGGAAAACAAACAAAGCTTTGGTTGAACCTGTCCCTTTGAATTAAATTATTTTAGTTTTGGATTAAAAATTAAAGAATACAGTGACTAGTCCTATCCTAGTCATCTCCTCAGACTATGAAAATAAACACAATATGATTCTGAGCGATTCCTAAGTAATGCATGTATTATAAAATGTTTTCACACCTTAGTGTTATTACTTTAGTCAGAAATATTACTTCCTTCCATAGAATTCAGTCTTATAAACTATATTAAAACGCCTCATGTTGGCAAATAATAATTTCCTACTTATTTTTTGATCATTTCCATTAGATTTAATAAGAATTCTCTAAAGTGGATCAAATTGTATATTAATGGCCTTTTGAATTTTCAAAGTTTTCAAAAATAACTTTCTGCCTACATTAAGAGATTCGATGACCATCTCAGAATATTTCTATGGTTAAAAGGCATAGTTTAACTACCTACCAATCTAATTTTTCTAATGAGTGTCTATATAGCATTTTAGTAGTTCATCCCATCATCTTTAGTATTCAAACGGATAAAGAAAATCATCTGATGTGGTCAGGTATCTTTTATTATCATTGGTTTTATCAAAAGAATCGCGCTTTATTTATTTGATATCCTTTCTGGAATAATCTACTCCTCATCTCTTTAATTTCCAATTATTCTTGTAAGTAATTAGCATATTTCTTTGTATCTTTCATAATCAAGGGTGAGTTACACTGTTTTATAGATCTTTAGGTTGGTATATCTAGCTATTATTAATGTCAAAAAGTTTCTTTAGTATTTAATTGAAGTGTGAGAAATGAAGAGGCTCAGAATGAAACCCTGAGTAGATAAGCGCCAACCGAATCGAGGGCTACACCTTTTCTTTATTTACAAAGATGACATCCGATAATCTAAGCAGTTTTTTGTAATCTGGAAAATTCAGAATAATAAATTGCATAAATAAGTAAATAAATCTTATAAAAACATCAAATTCTTTTTTATATTTTTAATACTCTTCGGTAGTGATTTTAGAGATTTTTATCTTAAAAAAATAACCTAGAATATATAAAATAACCATAAATTTAAGTAACTATAAAAATTTAATTTTAAACCGCTTTTCTAATTTTAATTGTAAAACCTATTATTTAATAAGTATAAGTCGGTATTTTTCAATAAAGACTTAATAAATAGAAAGAAACGAAAATCAAGTTATTTAATATAAAATCAATCTAATAATCAGTAATACATAAAACCCCATAGATCAATTAAGAAGCGAGGATTGAAGTTAAGAACAATTAGATTAAAAATTGATAATTATTGGCTAATATTTATTATAATTAGGGTAAAATCAAATATACTTACTCTGATTGGATTACTTTATAAGGACAATTAATCGAGCCAATAGTTTTAATAATTAGCCCAAACATTAAAATTGTACGCCAATAATAATTAATTCTTAATCTATTTGTTCTTAACTTCAATCCTCGCTTCTTAATTGATCTATGGGGTTTTACAATAATTTTGTAAGTTAATTTTTTTCAAAATTTCTTCAATATGAAATACTCCTAAATAATATAAAATTGAATAATCTTAGTAAAAATTAATTAAAATAAATAAGTATTTTTTATAAAAAAAATAATTTTTCACAAAAATCTACAATGAAATAAATGTATTTTATAAGAATTAATTTTTAGCAAATATCTATAAACATCATTTTCAAAAATTTCGAACTTTGATTTATCTTTTCAATTTTTGCCACAAATTAATTTGTTTTAATTATTTTTATAAAGTTTAAAGAAGAAGCTATTCATAGTAAATTTTTCCTATTTCATTTTTACTTAATGATTGAGTTAGTTTCAAATAATGATGTTACATTTCTTTAATTAAAAAAACTTGCACATTTATTAAATTAAATAGAATTACTATATAGATATTGATTTAAGGAATTGGTAAAAGCATAATATTTCTATTGACATGAAATTTTTTATTATTAATATTGATTAAGCCTCTAATAAGCTTTAAAGTAAGCAAATATTATTAGTAACTTATATTGAAAAGGAATCTACTTAATATTTATTGAAAATAATTTATAAACAAGGTTCCTTCAACCTTCCTCTACTTTCAATAATGCAACTTGAAAATTCATTTAACATTGACTCTATTGGTTTCAGGGACTTAGCGTTTGGAATTGTTAGTTCAAGTATTTTAAGTGCTATTACATATCAAAATAAATTTTTTATTCTTATAGTTAGAGGTTTTATCAACGTTTTAGTGAACTTGAGTTTTAGGTGATAGTATTGAAAAATTGAGATAAATTCATTAAAAAGCTGGGTTAAATTAAGAATGAGAGGAAAATAAAATCTCTGATTATATTAGATTTAAAATAATTTAGATTTACTTATCTAAATTATAAGATAACTAAAAATTATTGTTTAAATATATGCTTTATTGTAATTGAAATAAAATTATCAATCTAATGAATAAAATTGAATAAAATGCTTAAAAATTATATGAATATAAAAATTATATAAATAATTGAATTATATGACTAAGAATTAAGCAATAAAAATGATATCAATATTATTTGAATAAAAATTGAATTTAAACCATTATAACAATAATTAATTTATAAAAAATTATTAAACTTTTATTTAAAAAATTTCATTTTTTTAAAATAAAGTAATAATATTAATTATATTATTCAAGTATAAATAAATGATGAACTTTGATTATTTTATAAGAATAAAAACAAAAAAATAGTTTTAAATTATTACTTTAACAAAAAATTGTGATAAAATAAATTATTTTTGATAATTTAAGTTTAATTGTTATAATAAATTTATCTATTAAAATCTATATATTCTATCTACTCCATAAATGATAGAATTATATTAATAAAAGTATTTGATTTTAAATAAAAACTTGTTGATCTTTTGTCGTCTCAATAATTAAATTTTTGATTCACCATTTATATCCATCTGCCTTATCGATCATATATTTATAAAAATCAAGAATTATTTCAAAAAATAAATCATCAGAATATTATTAGGATTTACTAATTTTAATTAGAAATGGAAAATCAACTAAAATGAAGAGAGCTATAGGAACAGTCGTGATCATTAAATTTTCTCCAGAAACATTCAAAGTAAGTAATTATCTTTGATTAAATTTTATAAAATATTATTACACAAAATTTTATGTTCTGTTTCCATTTGAATAAGACTTATTTTAAACAACTTGATGATTGATGATTACAATTGCGAAGGCCAAAATATGTATATCTTTTGATATAAATTTAATTTTAGAGACTTTATGTATTATATTATAGAGAAAATGTTATTGAGATAGACAGAACAGATATACTAAACGATCAAAGAGGCAAGGAGAACGCCAGTCTTGCTGCCAGAATCAAAGGCTATCGAATATGATAAGACCAAGTCATTTGCTATAATTGATGTCTATAACAGAATAATTGACTAGAACATACTTTTTAAAGAGCAATGAAGGATTGAACTCGAATGTGATATTGATGACCGCAACATTAAGGTGATCAATAAGCCAGCTAATAAAAGGAGCTTTAGCATTTGAAGTCACTTGACGAGATAATGACAGGATAATGCTGATTTGCATAGAAGAATTGATTTAGAAGGCACTAATAAATTTGAACCTCTCTGCTCAAATCAAGGACCTTGAAAATAAGATTAGAGTTCATGAGAACTAAATCATTCAAGATGAAATTAACTAGACGATGATAGATATTCTAAATCCGCTCTTCTCAATAACAACTCAAATCCATTGAACAATCACATTATAGTGCAATACCAATATAATGATGACTTGACCAAGGAGCTCGAACACTTCATAGAGAATAGAGAGGCTATTAGAATGAGACTCGTTAGAGAGATTAGAGCATATCATCTTAGAAATAAGAATAAGAATCATTTACGAGAATAATTGTTTGTCCATGTTCCAGAATCTTAGTCATCACTTAGATAAACTAGAGTAATGTAAAAAGAAAATATGCAATTGAATTTTTCAAATAATTTACTCTTTGCAAAATAATTATTGAATTATTAAATAAAAAATAATATAATTACTAATATGCAAATTAAATCACATAGTATGTATATTTCATAACCTTTAAAAAACATTCAAATGATTAATTTATGGTTATAACTCATAATAATAATGTCTTTTAAGTATGTATATAATACACGGTAGTTTATTTATTGCTCAAGTTTTATATTTCCTGATCTTTTTATTTTTTTAATATTTTATGTCCTTGTTTTATCATTAATTCAATATTATTTTACCATGATATTCAGAAGCTCATCATATAAAATCAATTGATTTTCTAAGAATTAAGATATGGAGTATTTATAAATAAACAATAATTTAATGATTATTGGATTCATATTTTAATGATTACCCCGATCATTAAATTTATTGGCTCGAATAATTTCCAGTTATTTTAAACTAATCAAGGTATGAATATTTATTTACGCTAATTATAATTAATTCTGGCCAATAATATATTAATTTTTTATTATTTATAAATACCCCCTATCTTAATTCTTAAAATTCATGGGGTTTTATATTTAATAAATATATTTTATAATTATTTTGAATTCAAAATATAATAATTATATTGCCTTAATGCAGTTATTTATTAAAATAAAAATGACGTCCATTATGAATCAAATTTAAATTTATAGATTACTGGGAAGAAATTATAGTAATAATAATTAGAATAGATTAGAAGTTTTACAATTATTTTTAAGGATATTATTTATATCAATTAAATTATTTAAATTTCTAAAAAATTAACACTCATTGCAATTACAAAATTTTAAATATAAGGTAAGATTTTTTATGTATAAGTATATATATATATATATAAATTCAATTAAGAATGCTCAAAAAGGAGAGAATTTTATTTGAAAACACAGTATTAATACAATTAAATATATAAGTATGTTTCTTTGGAAGATAACTTCCTACCTCTAGTCGATCGTATCCAATGTGTAAAATCAATTTATAAAAATTTCTTTTCAACCTTCATCGCAAGTCTCATTTCCTATTATTTAAGGTTTTGAACCTCAACTCCCATTTTATATTATGATTAAAATTGAAAAAATCATCCTGCTCTCATATATTTGAATTTTCTGCTTTAGTATCATTTTTTACAAATTAAAGATAGAGTACTGTGTCCTTATATCCCCAAATGTCAGTTCTAAAGCCCTTCTCTATATTTCTACAGCATCTTGAATTCTTTAAGGTTTATTTTCTTAACTATTTTTCCTAGTAATAAGAATAACAATTAAGAATTGCTATTTTCCAAACTTATGAAGACTATTCAACCTTATTATTTTATGAGTCCACAAAATTTCAAAATCTTACTTAACGGTTCTTGGTCTTAAAAAGCTCTGTAGGATTTCTTGTGGGACAAATAGGATTATAAGTTGATTTAAGTTACTTTTTTACAAGATATAGTGAGAGATTTGGCTATATAAGTCTATTATTTAAATTCAAGAAGTTAATAAGGTTTTTTAAGATCAATTAATAATCTTAAAAATTTAAATTAAGAATTTAAAACATTTTACGAACATATAATGTTATTAGAAGAATTTTGTCAACGATCGCAGGAAAACCTACTAAATCCTAGAAATCTAAAATCGTTGTTCACTTAAGCTCAACACTAATCGTACCCTGATACACCAGCATTTAATGAGTTCCATCTTAATGGAAAAGCCAATTCTTGCTTAAGCTAAAAGAGGGGGCGCAAGGCAATTTATGAAGGTGTCGAAAACCCTGAACTTATAGTTAAAGCGAAATTGAATCTTCCAAATACCAACTACGATATTGAATAGCTCTTGGAGCTTGAAGAGTTTACGGTACTAAGGCATTCTAAGGATTTATCACGATTTATTACTAAGTTTTCTAAATAAATCTTAAAAAAACACTCAAAGTCTCATAAAGCCAAATCTATAAAGCGATTTGGTAACTCTCAAAGTAACCAACTAGAAATTAATGTAGTCCTGGGCCGAACATAAAGCAAGTATAACAGTAATAGAGATAATTAACTTGTCGAGCTTGTTGACCACATGAAAATTATGGCGCAAAAATATAATCTGAGATCACATCCAATTATCTTAGGGAGTATATATTACTTAAACCAATGTGTGATATTTATTTCTAGAGTAAATATGTTTATGGAACAGCTAGAGTTTATTGGAATTTCTTATGAGCTAAAGACAACATGCTCATCAAACTTCTATAATGGCATGTTTTGTTTAATACATGAGATTAACCTAAATGTAAAGATGGATCTTTAGAATAAGACCAGGCTCTTTGTGCAATCTTTGCTCATCTATCGAAATGGAATTATATCAGTTAGCGAGGACATACTACAAAATGCTATGACTCTCTTAACCTAAAGACCAAATTCTGAATAAACGCTGGGACTGGCTAATTATATTTTTATCAATTAAATAGAGAACTTTTCCAAGCTCTAGGATGAATTGGTGCTTCTCGGTAGCAAGAATAATCTAATCATCCCATTGATGGCAGGAACTTTTGCTCATTTAAAATTGACCATAAGTTGTTAGGCTCCTCCCCAATACTCTTTTATGCCTTAATAAGCCTTTTATTTAAGTCCTTAAGTAGGACCGGGTCTGAGATGGATTAGAGAAATTCCAATCATTTTAGTCGGTGATTTTGTACAAATCTGTTTATTGAGCCAATCTAGTAATTACAATGAGCTTGTCCAAATGATAAAGCACATTAGTGATATTTTTATAAATAAGTGGGATTATTTAGACTAGAGTGAATTCTCTTTACTTATTGCTTAGTTATCAGTCGAGCTTAAGGAAAGCAAGATAAACTGGATTGGGAGACTCATCAGTATAATTTAAGTAACTGACTAGGTAATCACAATACAACTCGAGAAAGGTGTTAAAAACAGACCAGATTTAATTGTCGACCTTATTAATGGGAATGGCTCAACGAATAAATAGATCCTTACAAATCCAAAAAAGGTGGATGAGTTCTCATGTCAGTAATTTTGGCAAATTTAAAAAACTTAATAAATATATTAAAGTAGTCGACACATTCTACTATGCTATTTAGAAGAGCCACGTGAGTCAAAACGAAGGTATTCTAGCCATCGAGAAATTTCTTGGATTTAGCTTTTAACTCTTCAAAGACTCCGATTTACATTCATTAAGAGAGATTGAACAGAGAGGAGGTATATATTTGATCATTGCGGATATTTTTGCAAGAAGGTAAATTAGCCAAATAATTAGCAGGGTTGGCAGGCTTGAAAACAAAGACAAATGGAGTTAACTTATTTGTTAGGCAGGATCTCTGGACACCATTGAGCAAGGGATATCAATTAAACAAGACTTTCTCAAGAACAAAATGCATATAAGATTTTCTAAGTTTCAAACGATGTTAGCCAAGAGGATCGAGGATGAAAAGGTAAAGGAAACTTGTCAGGTATTTTGTGGATAATATATTCCCAATAGTAAAGAAGAGCGTGGAAGAATTCTCCTGCCCCCAACATTAAATTTTATATTGTTTGGTAATAAAAATGATAGAAACTTATAAATTTCAAATTTAATTACTATTACCTTGTACTAAACAACTTTTATTAATAAATAATTTTCAAGATACATAATTATTATTTATCAAATTATTTTTTGAAAGAAATGCTTAAATAATTATTTTTTTAAAAAATAATTAATGGGATTTTCATTAAAATGCAAATTCATTATAAAGGTAGAAATGATATTTTAAGCTCGAATAAAAATGACTATATCATAATTAATTATAAAGATTCTTTGAAAATTACAAAAATTGCATATTTTTACGTATGGGGCAGAAAACTTCCCTCCTTAGGTGCATATAAAATTTTGGGGCAGGAAACTTCTCCCCCGAAGATTCCATTGAATATGATTTTACAACTTAAATTGAAGGTCATGAGAATTTGTAAAAATTTCAAAAAAAATACCTGACTATATGAATAAATCAAGTTAAAGTAAATTATTTATATATATATATATATATATATATATAGATTAAAAATAATCCTCATTTTTTATTTAAATTAATTCCAAATTATTTATTAAGGAAAACTAAGATTGTTATTCTCATCTTACATTTTAATTATTTAAATAAATTGAATTCATAAATCCTATTGAGTTAGTGTAAATTATAAAAGTATTTTTTAGCTTATTCATGAATTATTGATTATTTATTATAAGTAAATTAACTAACATCTCTCTAAAAAGTATTAGCTTTTTTGAAATACTTTATTTTGTATGATATAATTATTACTAGTAACAATTTAAGCCTTATATTATAAGACTTCGAGCAGTGTAACATATTAAATAATGAGTGAATAACTTTTTCTTAACTTACGGATATATAGAAAAACTTTTGTGATAAATCATCTCGCAGTTACTCACTAATCACTACCTAATAATATTAATTTGAATTAATTAAGAGAAAAAAACATTGATAATAGTAAATGAAAATAGATTTATTAAATTATTAAATTAATGCAAGGCAATCGAGAAATTTTCGGCAACTTTTCTTGATTGCCTTACATAAAAAAAATACATTCAAAACAATCAACTTAAAAATGATTAATATTATAGTTTATACCATTTAGTAAAAATTTATTAATTCTAATAATTGCCTGAATATTTAAAATTTTTACCAGATGCTAGAAGAGTGAAATATTTCTTTAATGACCTCAACATTCAAGAAGGAATCAAAGATGATCCCTATAGTAGCGAATAGTCAGGAAGGGATGAAGTGTTTGAGGAAGAATTATAGCGAAAGAAATATGATAGTCTCAATGAGTTCAGGGCCGCAATAGAAGCTTCATATATTGAAGGAGAAGACTTTGAATCAAAACTTGAAAAGCAATCGTAAAATGCAAAAGAACAAGCAATAAAAAATTTTGCAAATGCATTAAGCAATACAGTTTTTTAATATAAGATCAAGCAAAATAAATTAAAAATGTTAAAGCAGGAAATTCTAAGCTCAAAGTAGCAATTAAACAAAGAAATAGAAACTAAGCCCTAACAATAGAAAATCAGAAGAACAAGTAAGCTTCTCCACATGAAAATTACAAAGCAGTGTTGAGCAATTACAATTTGCTCCAGAAGAGAACAACAAGAAGTCAAGTCGTTCAACAATGACATTCAGATTCACAAATTAATAAGAGTTTAAACAAATACTTGAGTAGATTAGTTGTACATTTAGATTTGTGTTAACAAGTTAAATAACTAAATACAATTCTATTATATTTAAATCTTTCTTAGAAAAATATCAATTATTATTGCCATTAATTTAGGGTGGAGTGACTAAGGGATTTCAATCTTCGTTAATAATGCCTCCTTAATTAAGGTGCATAAAAAGGTTTTTGTACTCGGTAAGCTCCTCTAATTGCTCTTATATGCCTGTCATTTCTTCGCGTACCCTCTTGTTTTGCTGGAGGTATTTCTATTTACTCTAACTCAGCAATAATTCCTCCTGCTTCACTTATTCCATCTCTTTTCAGCGTCTTTTTCTCTGCGATGAGGGCTTAAGCAAAAGCGCTGATCTTCCTTTGTTTTCTAAAATAATTATTTTAAGAAGCTTACAACTAAATGAAAGGGAATTCTAAAGATCATCTGCAAATTCAGGCCTCATATTGATAAGCAAGTTCTAGCTTTTATTAATTCTGTCCCTCCTCTGCTCTTTTGCACGCTATATCATTTGGCTGATACCATCTCGGTCTAGAAACATCATAAGATCACAAATCCAGCGTTTATCCAAATGAATCCAGTAACACTGGTCGGGGAGAAAGCTTTGGATTTGATCGTTTCCTTGAGCATATTTAATAAAATCTCCTGCTGTAAACCCTTTTATTTGTTGTACAGCAGACACGATTACCTCGTTTCTCTTAAGTTACTAAAGATAATTAATCATAAGATTATTACATTTTTCTCTCTGTTTATAATGCGAAGTATATATTGTGCAATCTATTTTCGGGAGATAGGCGTTGCAATCTTGACTAAGAAAGTTATATAGCTCCTTCTTGTTGTCTTTATTTTTTCTCATTTGGATAACATTAATTTGAGCGAGTTTCTACTACTTGTTCATCATTCGTTAAACCTTCTATTAATTAATAAATTATAATAAATAATTAACAACAAAAAATGATGATTATATAATACATATATAAAAAGTTTTCTATTTAATACCTACAATCCTTTTAGCAAGGAAAGAATTCTCCATAATGGAAAGCAAACTTAACCAATCAAAAACAGTTTAGACAAATAAGAAATAGCTAAACAAAAATTAAATCGAAGATTACTGACTTCTTCATAAAGTATAAGTTACAAAGCGAAAATTTTGATGAGAGTGAAGAATCATAGCCTGATTCAAGTCTCGATAATATAGAAGAAACTATTCTATAAGGAACTCATTTATCATTGAGCTTGTTGATAATTGGCGTAGCACGATATAACCAATTAAAATTTTCCTTATAGATTAACAAATGATAGTCAACGAAGAAAATAATTAGGTTCGAAGTAATCCAGAATCAATCTTATTAAAAGAGCAATAATCAAAAGTTATTGAGATTAATTTGCAAAAATTAAAATGGGGATTTTGGATTAAAGGAGACTCAGTGTACAGAAAATATGCTTCGAGCAATAATCTTGAATAAAGATCGCTAAAGTGATGACTCTTAATTGGAAAAAGATTTACAATTGGAGGTTTAATACGATGAATAAATGACATTAGAGAGGGCTACGTTTATTAAAGAGGCTGCTATTTAGTTTCCCAACGAGTATATAGGTTTATACATATAGTAAAAATCACAGTTCCGAGTTTAAAGACATAATGTCAACCAATCAGAGTAAAAAGATTTATAGAGGAAATAAACTGAATTAGTGAAACGTTTGTACATTTAGGACAAAGTGCCTATAAGAGTATTATGAAGAGACTAAAGATAAATTATTAAAAAGTGAAGTAAATACTAAAATAAGCACAAATACCAAACACCCAGAATCATACTTTAATGCCAAGATGTTTAAGAAATTTAATCCATTCACGAGGCATCTAATTGAACAATACTTGTCTGAAGGAGTGCAACCAATAATTTGCAAAGCATTACGGGAAAAAATATGGGATATCTAGACAAGCAAGTATAAATCAGTTGAGTTCGTCTCTTATTAAAAAAATGTCTAGGGATTTCATACAAAAAATATTACTATCTAAGTCCAAGAGTCAACAATCTCCAATCTAAACTTTAGCGTAGCCTGCTGCTTATTTTTACTTAAAAAATCTGTAAAAAGGTAAGGTAATTATAAACATCGATGAAAATATCCTTAGGTATAGCTCAAATAAAGGAAGGAAATGGTCTAAGAAATCGAAACCATTTTTCAACTTTTCTTCCTCGAGGTTCTCGGAGATCAAGTATTATTGCAAGATTGGTGAATAATAACTCTTCTTTTTCACGGTAAATAGAGAGAAAAATTGCAGTTAAATAGTTTTCTATTTCATGATAAAAATTATAAGATTCTTGGAACAAAGTAACCTAAATTGGATATAAGACCATATATTTTTTCTGGATAATTCCTTATACCATAGGAGCAAATATCTCACTTAGAAGATTGAGAAATATAAAATTCCGGTAATGTTCCTAGCCCCTATCACTTTTAATTGGCTCCAGTAGAACGATTATTCGCTTCCATTAAAAAACTTGAATTTCAAGGTATTATAGAAAACAACTTACTCTAGTTGAAAGATAGAAAAATTCTAATGGGATAGTTTAAAACAAAAATAATATTCTTCTAACATCAATCACTCAAGGAATTCTAAGATTGAAAAATTGATTGGGCTAATTCATGTTACTTCAAAGCAGTATTTACAGCGCTTAATGATATGAGTATGGAGGTTATCAGAAATGTATAGTGTTAAACAAATAAACTTAACTACCGGAATCTCTCGAAATAAGAAATACTCTTCTTTCTTCTAAATTTTATAAGTGTTACCACACAACACATTTCTAAATGTTCTCTTAATTTCGGTCTATGCGAAGAACAATGATATTGAAACATTTTAAATAAGATTACCAAAGCATTTCAAGTTATCATCTCATAAGATTAAACATAAATTTTAGGCAATTCGAATATTTTTAATTTTAAGAATTAAAATTACATCCTTGCAACAATTTTTTAATTTCATATTTTCGAAAATTCTTAAAATTTTGCTAAACATTATACTGTCTTTATCAAGACTTTCATTAATATGATATAAGCGCATATTATCAAACTTATAAAATTTTAAAAGTTTAAGAGAGATATAAAGTAAATAGAGAAATTTATTATACTTGTAGTTTAATATACTTAACCTTTAAAATATATTCTTTTTTATTAATATTTTTAATTAATTATAATTTCTATTTATTATTTTTCTCTTATTTTAAATTTTAGCAGATTTAATCATTTTATTTCCAAGATTACTTAAGTTTAATTAAATGATAGGTCAGAAATAAATCTTAAATTATTTAAATATTTTTCAATAAAATGTAACATTTATCAACTTATTGGAAATAATATACTGGATTATTTAAATTTGGATTTTTTAAAATAATTTAACTATAGAATTGAAAATTCTAAGTAATATCAATTTATATAATTTAAGATGAATAAGATTTTTAATTGCTTATAAACTACCAAATTTTATAAGATTTAAAATAATTCAATACTCTTACATTATAATGATATTTATATCTTAAGTAGTTTGATTTTTTACAATTTTAATAAAATTAAATTTGAAATTCTAATGCGAAAGGAGGAAATTTTAATTTTGAAATATACATTTTATTCACATCTCTCATTTATAAATTAGCATTAGCGTAATTAAAACTGAATTGATAATATTTCTTTACTTACTTATATTAATTGCTTCTATTTTATAAGTAACTTGGTTAATCTTAGTTAGTTTGATTTGATCCTGGGGTTCTGAGGATTTTCGTAAATAAATTACGAACAATTAGCTTATAAGCTAAGGTCAACCTCCTTGCTCAATCGCCTACCCCTGGCGAACAACCCACATTTTGGGGAAATAGTAATATTTAAAGACTAAACCAACCTGCACCTACCGATCTCATCTTTAAAATTTGTAAATATAAATAAATAATTTCAGAGATTTGAGACAATAAAATCAAATTTGAAATATATATAAATTAAATTAATATGTACTTTTATTTAAACACTTACTTGTTGTACCACCAGAAGTGAAGGATTCTTATTTTTTCTTATTAAATTAAATAATTAGCAGTATTTTATTTGTTATAAATTATTTTAATTTTGTTTTGAGTTTTTACAATGAATCTAAAATTATAATTCTTATATTATAAATTACATTTATTTATTAATATAATATTACAAAAGTGTAAACAATATTCATGTAATTTATACTTTTTTGTTAAAAATGGATGTGATTCCAATAATTTATAAATTTTATAAAAAATTTTTAAAATCCTAACTTTTGAAACTAATCTCTTTTCATTGACCAAACTAAGTAGTAAGCATTGAAGACAAGGACTCCTGTGATGAGTGTTAAACAGAAAGCCTTGGAAATAGTATAGAAAAATAATTGACTGCCTCATAAAATTTATAAGCTATGATTGAAGAATTTGACAAGGAACAACTTATCGGAAGCAACTTGAACAATGGGAGCTCTGTTTAGTAATAAAAAAATGTATAAAATAACTGTGAAGAACACAACTAGGAGGCATTAACTTTTGCCGAAGACAATTTAATAAACACATTATTCCAACTTTAAACTACTGACCCTTGCTGAATTGATTAAATATATATAGTTAAAATTAATTAAATAAAACATCTTCAATTTAATGAAATGGCAAAATTAATGCATAAAAATGTTGATAATATTATATCGATTTAATATCTCCCAGTAAAGTAGCTAGGAAAGATTTTGGAAATATATAAATACAGGCCAATCTTATTCAAATAATTTAATTGGAATTGAGAATAAATCAACTTAAAATGTATGTGTTTTGCCACTATTAAAAAATTCAAGGAATAATTTCAGGTCTACTAAAAAGACAATTAATTTATTTAAAGATCAATTTATTCAGAATCAAAAGTCAAAATTAATTTAATAGTATTTAAAATAATAATAAATACTCTCATTGCAATGTTAAGGATAAATATGAGATAAAATAAAATTCTAATTATCAAAAATAATTCAATAAAAATACACAAAATAGTAATTAAGAAGGAAAATGTGTCATCAATTAATGTGAAAAAGAACAATAAGAAATCTAATAAATTAAGCAATTTTACCTTTGTATAATTCTAGAGTTAAAACTTAAAAACAAAAATATAGAAAATTAACTTTTCAATCAGAACTAATACATTGAAGAATTAAATAAACTAATCAAAAATTAATTAGAAAATATTTTTAAAATAAATTGTGACTTATAAATAAAAATTGAGCATATAAGTTCATTTCAATAAAGAGAATAAAATTAATTTAATAAGATTGATGCCCTCATTTTAGAATCAAAATCAGTAAAACAATCCTTAATAAAAGATAAGATATAACCCCAAAAATATGAATAATAATAATATTAAGCTTCATTTTTGTGATTCAAGATTTTAGTTTGGGAACAAAAAGATTCAATAATAAATAAGCTCAGTACTAAGGAAATATTTCAAATATAGAAATGTGGAATGCTTTTAATTTATGACACAATCCTTATAAACAACAGCTCAAAATTTTTAGTTAAGTAATAGATCCACCTTGGAAGAGGACAGCCTGCAAGTTCAATTATTAAACATAGAGTAACAAATTTATTTTTGATTCAATACCATTTGAAAAATTGCAAAGTGATGGGTATGTATTTCTATGGGTTACTAACAATAAAATGCAAGACGCTATTAAAATCATGAATGATAAAGGTTATGAAAAATGTGATATTCTTGTTTGGATCAAGTTGAATGAAGACAAAACTTTGTACAATATTATTGAATTTTATTAAAGACATATGGCAAAATTTTGAATAACTTTAAGAAAAAAGTGCCCTTTAAGGAGAAAGAGATCAGTATTGCACTTTCAAAGCAATATATTAATAGAAAAAGCCGAAAAGTCATGGCCAAAAACTAGATAGTTTCTATACACTAGTGGAAGAGATGGTGCCTGATCACAAATACTTAAATATATTTGCAAGAGAATGCAACCAAAGAGATAAATGGTTTTCAAATGGAGACTAGTCTATATAGATGCCTGAGGAACTTAATCATAGAAGCTATTTGTTTTGGTATTTAGTTTAATAAAGAGATTATTAATTTATAAATACAATTATCATTTTATACTTCAAAATCTTACCTTATCATTCATTTGTTTTTGTTTTCCAAATGTGATATCGAGAATTAGACTTGGATATGGAACAGTATTCTATGTATCCTTACTAAATACAAAGGGCTCCATTGAAATCATCAAAGATATTCAAAAAGGCACCCTATATATTCCAAATTGCATATAGTAAGATCTGTTTGGAGCTAAAAAATTAATAAGAGATTTTGTTAATACAGGATATTAATGTGTTTAAAGCTCTATTTTAATCTATTTTTTAATTTTTTTGAATTTCTCAAAGTTAAAGATTTTTATAATTAACTAACTTTATTGCATGGGTTTGATTTAGGATACAATTTTTTTATTTTTCTCTTTTTTAATTTAGGCATAAATAAATTATTAAATTAAATTCAAAGATATATCATTATATCATGAACATTTCAGGCTTTAATTAACTTGATCTTTAATCAATCTTCAAGTGCAAAGATAATATTACTAAAAACTTGATTTTAATTCATGAAAGTATCTTAACGGTTAGTACCCGAGTGACGTATTTAATAAGGCATTAGCTTAAGTAAAAACTGAATAAAACATTACGAAATAATTGCAACAATCTCAATCAAAGTTAATTGCATAGCTTTATTAAAAACAAGCTAATAGATCAATTATCATAAATACTAACATTTACATTCAAGAATTTATAACGAAATACAACTTACTTGATCCCAAAATTAAATTTATAAGAATTGGGAATAAAAGGTATTTGCATAACACAAACACTAAGCATATGATTTTGTTGAAGTTGAAGTTGACAATTGAAGCTTCATTAAAAATATCCATTATTGACTTATTTATACTTGTTTACATTATAACTAATATTATTTTGATTGTAAGATGACTATGGTGTTTTGGGGTTTATTTTACCATCATTTATAATTAAAACTATCTGAATAAGTGTAAATATTTTGGCATGAGATGAAAACAAAAAATTATAATAACTCTAAATATAATTTAAAAAAAGAGAAACCTATAAAAAAACTTTCTCATAAATAAAAATGCTATTATTTGATGTAATCTAAAATGAGTTGTCATAGTTTCATAACAATTTTTACCAGGGGCTAGATTCAGTTTGCTACCCTTAATCTCCTTTTGAGTTTACTAACCTAGGATTCACTGCATCAGATGAACTCATTAGGTATGAGTCTAAAAACCTAGGTTTTTGTGGTCATGATGGAGAGAGTGATTAGAATATGTAAAAGTGAAGATTAGACAAGATAAGTATGAGTAAAATACTTTTTTATTTCTTACCAGAGGAATAAAATCGCAACCACGGGAATCATCGTTGTTGGTAATGGTTTTAAATGTTTCCTGTTTGCTGTGGAAACACTGGAGCTATGACTAGCATCTGTAATTTGCAGTTTTTATTTCTATATCATCTTGGTTAAGTGAAAACAGGAGAATGGAGTTTGTAGGATATTTTGTTTTCACTACTGCAAAGTCATGAATTAATATTTCAACCATTCACTTAAATACATTTGCTTTTCGACTAAATCGATGGATTTCTTTTAGTATAAAACTCTGTTATGTTATATTTATTTTAGATAACTGATTCTCCACACTAGAAATAATTTGAACTTCGAATTTTATACCTTTTAATCTTATAACTTAATCTAGAAATTCAAATTATTTAGATTTCACATTTGAGAGTAAAAAGAGACTATAAAACTCAATTGATAAACAAAAATGAAAATTCAAATCTATAAATAATCATATTCAGAATTTTAGCATGATGAGTATAAGATTTTCCTCAAAATCTTTTGTTCATAAATTTAAAAGAGACCTGACTCTTCTGTGCATAATTAAAATTAATCATCAAGATGTAGAAATAGAATAATTAGTCAAATTACCTTCTTTTATTTGACATTTATTTAATGAAAATCATAAAAGTTAAATAAGATTTTTTAATATTGTACAAATAATATATTATGTTAACTTGCAATAAATGAATGAAAAAATTAGTTTTAAAAATTAATTATCCTTTATTAGAAACATGATACTCAAAAACTAATAGAAAATTAAAAAATTTACTTAAAAAAGAAATCTCCTTATTTTTATTTACTTATAATTACTAAAAATAAATCTCATTAAATTCATAATTAAAACGAAATTTATTTATAAAATTACTGAAAATTATATTAATAAACTCAATAGTTTATTTATATATGAATAAATTCCAACGTAAATTATAAATTTTTTTATAAATTAAGTATTTCTAATCATTTTAAAAAATTATTATAATTTAAAATTTTTCAAGCAACTTCATGGTTTTTTTTCTTGAAAAATTTGAATTATAATGAAATAATAACTTTTTAAAATAATACAAATAATTTTACAGATTTTTTCTAAAAGCATGTTTGATAAAAAGGAGTTAAAATTTTTGCATTATTTCAATGACATTTGATTTATAAGGAGTTGTAGGAAATTTTCATAAACTTGTATATTGTACAAATATTTATTAATATATTATTTTTTATTCAAAAAAAGAAATTGGTCAATTAAAGGCGGGAAAAAATGGAGCCAGAAAGATATCCATCTAATAGAAGACTACAAATGAACAAGGAAAAAACGAGAAAAGGAAATCTCAACAATTCTTTGAATATTCAAATTCTAAATCATAAAATTCAACATTTCAGAGTCAAAACGTTCAGTAACACGAATACAATTTGAAAAAGAAAAACAAATTTTTTGTAAAATTTTTACTAAAGCCAGCTCAAAATCTACCAACCTGTGAGAGAAACTGAAAAAAGGAGTGAAAATGAGAGATATGCAGAAAAACAAAGATAAAAAAAGGATAGAATAGATCATGAACGAAAAGAGATAATTAAATACGAGGACGATTGAATTCAACATCTTCCTAAAGAGCCTTTGATGGTTAGTCTCTAAGCTGAATCAGGAACAGAAAATCAGTTAAAATCATAAAATTTGTCATATTGTAGAAATAAATCTATATTTTTTATATAACCTCATTTATTTTATGAACTTTATCTAATAAATTTATTAAAAAGTAACCAAAAAATGAAAGGACAAGTTGTTAATGTGGCCTGAATGTCTATTTACAACCCTCTTGAATTCTCCAACTTCCTTCACAATCCGTGAGCAGAGGAAAGTGCACTCACTCTTCACTTTCTGAAGTTAACTCTATAAATAAAATAAAATTATAAAACATTCAAGCATCTGGATTCAATACTTACTTTAAATATTTCATGCATGGGGTAGTCTAGTGAGAAAAAATTATTTTTTTTCACTTTACTACCTCATTGATGCCAAAGAAATTAACACTTTGTTGTACGAATATCTACACTTTAATATATAAAGTTTGAAAAATGTTCTTATAAATATATCTATGCTTTTCTAAAAAAGATTTTTCATTGAACTTTTGAACTTGTATATAGCTAAAAATATGTAATTATTATTATTTTTAATTACTAATCTCTAAATGAACTAACTTATAAAATAAATATACTTTCAATCTTAGTAAAAAGTACTTAATGTAAATCCTATGCATTTAAATTATTTATTATTATTTCCAGATTTATGAATTTAAAAAAGTAAATCATTTTTAATTAAACTAATTTTCATTTTAATTGATCAGTAACTTGTAGCTAATAAACAAATTAACTTTAAGTTTAATAGTTAATTGATTTATTATTAAATATTTTTAAAATATGGATTTATTTTTAGTATAAGCGTAAATTCAAATTTTTGATTCTAACAAAACAATATAGCCTTAATTCAGTTATCCAATATCATATAGACAACAAAAAATTTATAAAAAAGTTTTATAACTAAATAAACAAAGTAACAGTTTGACCATGCATTTATTTTTACCCATAGTCTATAGGTTTGAAAAACATTAAATTTATAATACTAACTTAATATTCAATAAAATAGTCTAAAACTTAACATCTTAAACTGAATATGTTATATATTTTAAATATTAAAGTATTAATAAATGTATAAATAAAAGTGATAATTACTTTAGCAATAATGGGTTAGTGTAGTGAGAAAAATTTTTTTTTCTCACTACACTACCTCGTGCATGAAATGTTAAAAGTAAGTATTGAATAATACTCAACATCAAGCCATATGGTGGTATGTTATAAATTAATGCTTTATAGATAGTGAGTATTAAAAAAGTGAAGCGTGAGTGCAAACATATTAGCACATGAATGATGAAGGAAGTTAAAGCTATTAAATACTATATTAAAAATACATTGAGACCACATCAAGCATTCATTTTTCCATTTTTTTGATAATATATTCTTAAATTTATTCAATAAAATTGATAATATAAATGAGGTTAAGTAAAAAAACTATATTTATTTCTACAATTTGACAAATTTTATGATTTTAGCTGAATGAAAGAAATTGAAGGTAAATGATCTGACTACATATGATTAGTGGAAACTAGACTTCATACACTTACAGAAGTTAACAATAAGAAAATTGCTTATACTCAGTTGGAAAGGTATGGAGGGGTGCTAGTACTAAATAATGGAAAACTAAAGGAAAACAAACAAATTTCTAAGGTAATTCGTGACTTTAACGATTCTAACGTTAAAGGATTCCCTCTCCACATATTAACGACTTACTTAATCTACTACATAAATGAGGAAGTTAAGGAACTATAAAACAGATTAATAATCATGATAAGGAAACTCAATTACAAATTAAAATAAACAGAAATAATCGTGATGGGAAAATTCAACTTTCAAATCAAGGATTAAGGAAAGATACTGATAAGAAAAGTCTGAAAGAGTTTATCCCAGAGGAAGTGGTAACTCACTTGAAAGGAAACCAATTAGTCAAAATATTCTCAAACGTGGATACAGTTAGCTGTGAGACAAGCTAACTATATCAAACCAATCATAAACTGATGGAAGTAAAATTAAAAATCAGGATACTAAGATAATGACTTTAAGATGAGGAATAAATTGAGCAATAAGAATAACTGACGTTAGAAAACAATTTTGGAAAAACGATTATGAGAAAGGATGGATAAGCCATTCAAAAAATTCTTTAAGGATCATATTGGGATGATAGACAAAAGGAAAGAATTGGTACCAACGACCACCGGAGTGAGACAAAAAGCAATAAAAGAACCCTAATGACAATAATCATGAAACTAAAGCATAATGGAGGGAAGCAATAGTGATTTGGAACAGTGCCTAGAAATATACGACCTAAATGGCATTTTAAAATATGGTAGAGACTATCAAAAGGTTTGAAATATTCATGACTAAGAAAGTGGATACAATTAATGAAGAGAGGGTGGAGTAAGGGGAAGAATCACAAAAGCAAATATTTAATTATTACCCAGATATTCAAAGACAATCAAGACCCCAAAAGTAAATAATTACATAGATATATAAAAATGAAAAAAATAGGAAATTAATAGATTCTGTGATGAATTAGAAGTCATGAAGATCATCTAAGAGTGTAATTTTAACAAAGCGATAGGATCAAATGGATTTTATAGGAAAATAGTACTCAAATCAGAGAAGTTGTGTTAAGCCATTAAATAGTTGAATAACTTAATAAAAATTAGATAACGGAATTTATATAAAGTATGCCAGGCTAATAATGCTAAGCAAGTATTACAACGACTAATAACCAGAGATAAACAACAGAATAACAATAGTAATAAACTCGCACCTTGGTAAAAAATAGTTGAAAAAGTCATAATAAACAAAATCAATGATGTAAAGTGTGGCCTTCTTAACTGGAAATTATCAGAATGGGTTTAAAGAAACAAAAACATATATTTAAATCTAATAAGACTGTAAGATCATGTAAAATCATCTCGAAGAAAGAGCAAACAAAGAAAGGCATAGTGCTTTGACTGGAATGACAATTTATAATAAATATTGTAAGTGAGAGAGAGTATTTAGCCAGAAAGATTATGATATTACCCAAATTATTGAATTTCTTTACATAGTTAACCTATAATAATTGAAGGAGAGGAAATTTTCACTTAACAAGAGTAGCTCAAGGAAGTAGACTTTCCTCGATGTTATTCAACATTTTACTTACAAGATACTCTTTATTTACAAAGAATTAAAATCATTAATCAAGTAATGCAAATTAATTTATTTTGTGGATGATATTTTAGTGAATTTCAAGGACCTCAACAATATAAAAGACTCATTAACATTTTCATGTTGATTGAAAAGTCACATAACCTGAAATTTAACACAAAAATGGCAGTTTTCATAAGCGACGCAAAAGCATTTGAAAAGGAATTCCAGATAGAAGGGGCTATGAAAATTTAAGAAATAAATTACTTAAGATAGAATTTTCATTTGAACACACAAGTTCTGATGAAGAATATATGGAACGAGATAAATAAGAAGATACAATTCTTTTAAAGACTTGCTTACTCAATCAATAGAACGGTTAGTGACAAGATAATGATCGCGAAAATAAGATCTCTAATAAATTACAAGTACACAATTCTAGTCGCAAAAGGATTCGTGAAAATCAAGAAATTAAAAAGATGGAGCTGCAACTAAAGAAAATTCCATTCAGAACAAAAAGAGACATAATCATTATACCAAGTAATGCAACATAATTAAAGAAAATTACACATTCTAAATAATAAGGTGCTTAGTTTAGTAGAACCTAAGGAAAATATATATGAACATAGATCAGTTTATTAAACCAAAAGAGTAGACGAGTAAATCAAGGAAAAGAAATTAAAACTTAAAAATAAAGAAGAATCTTTTTAACTGATAATATCATGGACAGTATGTTGGCAGTAAGTGAAGGAAAAGCATTTATCAACTACTGTTTGAGTCATAATTTAGTGTTTAAAGGGTCTTTGTGGATAAAATTTGTAAGAAGCTTGCAACCTTATAAATTAAGCAGGAGAATCAACAAGATTCTCAAAAATATTAAGGGAGAATAGATTGTTTGACTTAGAACGTCACAAATAAATATAAATCAGTTCGACCAATTGATTAGAAAACTAGAATAACATCAGAACTATTAACCAATTAAGAAGCTGCTTAGAATGAATTACGTGAAAAAAGATGAAACATTCTTTTCTTAATAGTATACAGAAATAGAAAAGATAATAGATTAAATATCCAATTGAGAAAGTCTGAGAAGTATAAAAGGATGATGGATATCTATTTATAATGTGGTAATTTAAAACTGTGATTATTATCGAATTTCTTTTAAATTACCTAAAATATTTTAATACTTCACAAATTAAATAACCAATTATTTTTAGAAATTAAGTATAAATTCAATAGCTATTTAAAAAAAATGTTATTATATTAAAGAGTTATACTAAATAAATTACTAATGAGATAAAAATTATGATTTGGTTTAAACTAAAAAAATATTTTAAAAGGATTTAAAGAGATGAAAAAAGAATTGTTTTAGAAGCAATAAAGGATAAATTTGAGATAAAAAATAATAAAATTATGTATAAATAATGTAAAATGTTATTTTTCAAATATGTGATAAGATAATGAGCTTCGAAAATTAGAATAAAGATTGTTTAATTAGTATTTTAATTGATTTAATTATGTAAAGGAAATTACTATTGTATTTTAATTGAAAGTTGCTTTAAGGTTAATTATATTTAAAGAAAATTAGTAAAAAAATAATAGGATAACATATTCTTTTGTTATAAGAATAAATTTTACTTATCTCAAAAATCAAAATTAGTCTAAGTTAAATTATCAATTCATGATCTATAAATAAAAGAGCAAGTGTATAATTTCATTCTTAATAAAAAAAATTAAATGTAATTGCTCTAGTAGTGAATCGCTTAGGCAATTGAAATAAAAAATAAAAGAGATCCAAATTTAATTAGAAATATCTGTAATAAAATAAACAGTTTTAATAATTAAAATAAATACATAATAAATAGGGCCATTAAATTATTAAAAATGACAATATTATTTAAAATATCTACAACCTTAATGTTTTTCAACTATTGTTTGAGAATTGAGGAACACCAGACTAAATTGTTCCAAAATTGTTTTTATTAGTACCAATTTTTCCAACGACTAAATAAAGAATTTTCAATATGTATTATTGAATATTTTCTTCCATTTTTCAATATCAGTGCTTGTAGGTTATCTTAGTCAAATTGTGCAATTAATATATATATATATATGTTTATTTAATAAAAAAGTAAATTATGATGTATTTGATAAAAGATAATCTTAACTGAATGGCTGAATTGAGAGATAATAATTACTTTAAGAATGAGAGTTGTTCAAAATATAATGTTATTTCATAAGAGCCATTTAAAAGTTCTTAAATAATTTTGATCTTGAACATAAAATGAAGAATAAGAGAGAGCGTTTTAGAATATTAGAAGAAAAAAAATTTCATTTTAATTACATACAAGTATAAGAATAATAAAATAGAAATAATTCTCTTCTTGAAAATATTTTTTATTGTTGTTACCAATCTATTATTAATCGTAAATAACTTAAATTAATTATTATGCTTGCGAAATCTCTGAACTAAAAGTGATAATAAAATAATCTCTTTTTTTCACTTACTCTATAAAACTTTGAAAATCTATACTAAAAATTTTACATGAGATATTTTACTGTAGTTTTGTAATTTGTCTTTTCATCCAAGGTCTGACTTGTTTACTCGATTAAACCTAAAAACAGCATAATTTTAATTTTTCATGTATAATCTTACTTGCCTAGACCAGCAATAATGTTAATTTTTTAATTATGGTTTTTATAGATCTTTTCATTTGCCTTTTATCATTCATTTTTTATGTAAATTATACCATCTAGGACATAAATTATGTTATCAATTTTTATCATTTCCCTAGAAATTTGTAAAAATAGTTTCACTATTTATTTATTTATTTTGATTATTCATATAAAATAATTACTTCATAATATTAAAACTAAACTATATAAAAATAGCAATGTGCTTAATGATTGAGATCAAATTTATTATTAACTAGTTAATATTAAAATTAATCCATCAATCTTAGTTCGTGACGTAGACGTATCTGATTTAGTTGACGTGGCAATACCGTGTTGTGGCAGTCAAGAAGTAGAAAACTCCGAAAAACTACTTCCAATTTCACCTACTTTTCTCCTAAATAAAGATGTTGATCAGAGACAAATCGTTAAACAGAGATCGCAGGACTTGATACTGACAGAAAGTGAAGGAAAACGCTTGCCGGTCCCACCACTGCTGGGAAAGATAATCATAATATATAATTTGGAAAATTTAGTGAATTAAGAATTATATTAAATTTAATCAGAAAACTTATTATACAAATAAAAAATGGTAATGTCTATTAAAGCGTTTCATCTTCCTCATCACCATTGTCATCTTCATCACTTGTATTAGGAGAGTCTTTTAAGTCTCTTCTCTGTGTATTTTTGTGAAGCACCTGTCCAGTGACACCTGTGGTCTTACCAGGTGTGACCACTAAAAAATAAAAATTAAAGATACTCTTTTTGAAACTTAGATTTTAAGTGAGTACTCTATCTCCAATTGCGTCTGATCTATACGATTACTTTTTAATATATTAAGTTTTTGATTAAAATAATAAATTTCCTATTATAAATCATAAATCCCTTCCTTTCGCTATGGCAGCTTCAGTACCCAAACTCGGTGTGTGAGAAAATCCTTATCGTTGGCTTCAATAGTTTTCGACTTTTAACTTTCGAAGGCAGAGCGTACCTTCATCCTGCTCACTTTTGCATATGAAGCTGAACTCAAGCCAGGAAAGCTCATCTTTGCTGGAATCCTAGTACCTTAGCCCACTTAAAGAGTGTTATAGCTGGCAGATTGAACCTCGCCGATTGACCTCTCATGAGTTATGCCCAGCAACCCCCTATTGCTATCAATAAGCCCTATTATAATAGAAAGCGCTATTAAAAAGTCCTATGAGATTGATACCTTGCCTAGTAATTACTTTCTAATTTAATATTTAAAAAAATATAAAAAAAGCAATATAACAAAATCTCTTTAGCATTATTTCATTATTTAAAGCTTCTATAATATTTAAAAATAATCCTTTTCAAAAATTGAAAATTAAAATATTTTCCATAATAATAAAATATATCTATTTTTATAAAACTAATAAATAATATACTGTAAAGTTCTTGAATACTCAAAAGTATCAACATACGTTTCCTCATAAATTACTATTTTCTAATAATTATTTATGCTGATGCTTCCCAACTTAAGTAGGGTAGTTCAATATTATTATAATACAATAAAAATACGTTGAATTAATAAAGTTTAATGAAAGATTAAACTGAATTTGAATTTTAAAAGTTTTAGAATGTTGATATGATTTTGTAATATTCAATAATGATTCTTAATATCTGAATGCTTATTATTTTGTAAAGACCCCTTTATATATAAGTATCTTATTAATTAAACGGGAAGCAACCAAATTTTAAAGACAAGTATTAAAGCGTTTTAATATTTTGTAATCATTCTTAAATATTAATCATTACTGCCACTAATGGTGACTCTAGTATCTCAGCTTACAAACTCTAATGAAGAGGAAGGCATGGGTGTTCTTGAGACAGCCCTGACTTGCGATTGCTGATCATGGTTTGAACAGAGGTTTTCAAGCAGTCTAAGGTGTAGGTATGGAACAAAGTTATCACATAGAAGTACTCATCCTTGATTGTCACTTTATTCAAGCATCATCTGGCAATGCTGTCATAGAACATCAATAGATTGGTATAGTCCAAAGATCATGAGATCTCGGGCAATTCTTGTGACTCTTTAGACTGTTTGAAGATTAATATTGGCGTTTTTCAAGACGTCCTTCGTGCATTATGAGCTAACAGAGCATGATGTGGGAAACCAATTTGCGCTGAGACTTATGGAATAAGCGAAAGAACTGAAAGAGAAGTAGTGATAGTAGGTCTTATATTCACTCCTTTTTGAATATTGATAAACTTTTTCTCTCTTGGCATGTAATTATGCTGGCTTTGTTGCGAATAAGTCTTATTTGACTTCTAATATACCAGAGTATATGGGAACTTCATTTGCTAAAACGCCAACAAACGCAACGCGAAAGAGTGAACTTGTTCAGGATCCCTGCCTTCCTTTTGCCATTTTCTCTGCGTGTTCATTAAAGTTTTATATAAAGAAATAAAATCCGCAAGGCATTTACACTACTAGAACATAAAGAAAAGAACTTAGTCTAGAGTGGTAAAGAGCTGCAAAAAAATGAAATTTACTACATTAACAGTTTTAATCTTAACTCTAAATCCGAAACTATCAGCTCTATAGGTATTAACCATCTCTTTAGGAAATTCAAATGAAATTTTGGGAAACAATGATGATCTATAAACTCGCCTCCTCAGGAGATATCTGAGTAGGAAGTTCCCTCTTCGTGAGATAGTACGAGAGCGTCAGGTGGTGCCACTATATAATCCATAACAATTGTAAAATTTTTATTAATATTGATATAAGCTATTGATATAAGCTATAAATGTAATCATAGAGTTTTTCTTCTCATTTTATTTTCATAATCCTAACTTAATATTAATATATTATCAACCTTCTTCAGATTTATAAAAGTGCTGATGGTTGCTGTGATTTCTCAATTTAATATTTTTCTAATGTTTTAACTTGTTATTAAAAGGGATTTTTTATATAATAAAATGAATTTATGATTCAAAAATCCTTATAGAAACCAGAAATCCGTTTATTTTTATTTAAATTCTTGAAAAAATATTTATAAATATAAATTCATTAAGTAAATAATATTTTTATGGAAGATTAAATCTTAATTTTTACTATAAGCAAGATAAACATTACTTAAAGACTATTAGAAATCAAAAAGGACTTGTAAAATATAATAAGATTTTTATTCCTGAATCTTTACAATAAAGTTGAATAAAGATTATATACTAGTTAATATAATATTATTAAAAATTAATATACTTATAAAATGCACTCAACTACCAGCACTTTATAATATTTGCTGCAAGTTAGAAAAATATAATATGTTTACTTTCACTTATGATATTTATAAAAAAACTAAAATATTATTAAATTAAACATGCAATATATTAACAAAATATAGTTATAATTATACAAGTTTGCCAATCATCTGGGCCTTAATGGACTGCCTGCAGACAAGCCCCGTTTACTGATCATTTCGATTAAAAATTGTCTGACTGCCAAGAATGGCCAAGATAAGGCGGTAGAGATTCAGAGAAATTAATACTATATGGCAAAATAAATATGTAAGCCGAGGATTTAGGCGACAAGAAATGCATATTACATTTGTAAATGTAATCACCAATATGCTTGTCAGCAAGGTTAAGGTCTAAGTAAATTTGGATCCAAGCAACTGATAATAAATACCTACATCTATAGCTCAAGACCAGGAATTGTTTATTCAAGTTATTGATATAAGGAATAATTTTTTAGCATAGAGTTTCTAAATATTCTGCTTATAGAGAACAACATAACCATAAAATTGACACAATCTCACATAAATTTAATTAATTAACTCTATAGCTCATATAAATAACATTAAATTAAGTTGACTATTATCTTAACCTCTCAGTTGTTAATGTTTCCTGTATCAACTGTTTGAACGTCGTTATTAGATCATTTAGCTCTTAAATCAAACCAAGAATTTAAAGAACGAAAATCTCTTCGCCCAACAAATTCTAGCTGCATCTTCATAGGAACCGTAAACGGCACTAAATTGAATTCATTTTAAGTTAGTTATAAATTTTAGTAATATCTCAAAATTTAATGATCTAGAATTTTGATATTATGTGAATTACTTGATTATAGACACATCCGTTCTTTTGAGTTTTATAATTTATCAACAGTGCCACTATCTTCAAGACTGTTTTATTAGCAAATTTTTTAAATATCCAAGGCTTCAACATTCCTTTAGTTTTTAACCAACCAGGACAGTTATCACAGTTCTAAGCACAAGTTTAACTTGATCAGGAAAACAAACCAACAAAATTTCATAAATTATTAATGAAAATTTTTAGATTAACCAATGCCATTTATTAAGTAAAACTAAACTTCTTGGTTGCCTTAATTCTATCTCCAAGTGAAAGGATTGCTGCTGCTCAAAGATCGATTATAGTAAAATCGATGTCTAGAATCCAACTGTCCTCACTAAGGTTGGTAAATTCAAGGGAGACCTATTTCTTAACAATTCCCTCGCCATTTACAGAGAAGTTATTGATGCCTTTAATGAGTTTCAATCATCGCCAACATTCTCACCAATGATTCACTCATTATTTTCAGCAATCTTCCCAAGTTCTTGATTGTTGGTGAACCTTAGATTATAAAACGGCTATAAAAATGTAAATTTTCTGCTCTCTAAGACTTTTAATGATTTTAAACTAATAATAAGGTTGTTGTTCTTTTTGTTCAATTTAATTGCTAATTTCTTCTATTTAAAAATCTAGTGCTGTTCTGAGCATTTTTGCTAACGCCGCTATTGTGGAGATACCTACTCCATCGAAGTTTATGTTTAATATCAATTGTTGCAAATAATTTCATCTAGAAGACCAAATTGAGAGGTGAACTCATCGGTTCACCTCGAAGACTGGCGATTCATACAACACTCAAATAATAATTTGCTAAATCATTACAAGATGTTTAATTTGGAATACTTAATCGACTGATTTTCGGTAATTATCGTAAGTTTGCTAAATTAATTTTATTTGTTCTTTTTAAACTAAATATATTTTAATAAAATTTAACTCGTTTAGAATATTTATTGCTGCAAGAATAATTCCTTATAGTTTCTATTATTTGCTATAACTTACATTTACTGAAATTGGGATCTTAATAGGGATAAAAATAATTCTTAGATATTGGTATAAAAATAAAAATATATTAAGGGTGACTTCATATTAATAGATCAAGAAATAAATTAATTTTAAACTTTTTTGTTACAAAATTTTTTATTTAATCAATAATTCTAGAAAATTTACCAACTTATAATCTACTCTATTCAAAAAAATTAATTAATAGTTTTATGAGACATTAAATGCTTTCACTAATAATATAGTCAAATATAATAATTATTAATGAATAGAAGATCCCAAAGATTCTTGCAGTGCTGGCTTAGTAGCTATTCCATCAACATTGATAGAATCATAGCCTGATCATCATCACTACAGTCATCAATAAGACAATTAAATTATAGAGCACATCCACTATTTTCAAATTCTTACATAAATTTCTACTCAAATTTTAATAATGCCTCTATGTATGAAATGTCTACAATCGTGAACCTAGATGAGATTACAAAGCCATATGATGTGTCTGATGATTCAGATCTATATCAATCTTTTGAGCAAATTGTCAAAGAAAATTGATTTCTAGTATGAATAATATACTGTAATAACCAAAGTTTGATACATTTATAAAATATTCAGAATTTCAGGTAGATCCTCGGAGACTACTAGTAATTGTAAACTAGCTCCCCAACTTCAATAAGGTATTTTAGATTCCTTTCTCTGCTGGATCTTTTACAGAGCTAATTAATAAAACTATTTGCATTTTAAAAAGAAATAAGAGATTCTGAAATATTTAATTCTAAATATAACCTATAACAGTATTAGAAGAAATTATACATTAAATTAAAACATATATTTAACTACATTTTATTTATAATAAATGATTCACCTGTATTCCAAGTATCAAGAGCTGGATGCGATGTTTGGCACGGCAATTCAAGAGGTAACAGGTACTCTCTTTTTAACAGAAATTCAGCAATCAGCAGCAAGGACTCCAAGTTTTTCTCATTCGCTGATATGGGAACTTAAGATTTTTTAGTTGAAATAGCTTAAATTAAAGTAGTCACTAGTCAAGGTAAGCTTGCTATTATTGGACACTCTCAAGACTCCACTCATATGTACTATTCATTGTCAAAGGAAGAAGATATTTTATGCTATTTTTATCAGTGTCTTTGTTTGCTTAGGTCAAGTAATGAGGCTCACTAAATCTAAATATAACTTCTGTAAATTAATTGCTCATAATGATGCCCTTCTATTTTCAACTTGCTTAGCATTTGTAATATATGAATTCTTCCCAGTTATCTAGTTAAGAAATATTTCAATGGGACTTCTTTGTGGCACTTTTAAGTCTATGTCAATTAAGAGATTACTTAATGCTAAAGAATACCTATATCTCGACGATAAAGACAAATTAATTGCTTATTTTCGAAACTTCCGATTATTAGCTAGTTTGAATTATCTTTATCACTACTCAAAAATTTAGAGAAGGCTGATAATTTCCAGGAATTTGATTGGTAATCAGAGGACCAAAGAGATACAACTTAACATCTCCTCTTGAAATTAACAAATATAGGATATCAAAAGTCCTCATCACCATGTTCGTAAGAACTAAATTTGAACTCGTAGATCCAGCCTACAACCTCAGGTCTAAGACCTAACTTAAACCTTAGCTTTGTATCAAGATTAAGCTTTGGATCATCTAATTTTATATTGGCAATGACATGTCATCATACTTCAATGATGATTTAAGAATTCTCCAAAAATATTAATTTAATTTATCAGATTCTTATTATACATTAAATTAAAAGAATACTACCCATTATCATCCTAATTCATTCAATAAAAACTGAAAAATAACTCATACTAAATTTAATAATGATTTCTTAATAATCTTTTAAATTTAATAAAAATGTAGTAATTGGAATATTTGCTTACATAGAATTAAACAACCTAATTATTAATTGGAAATATCTTATTCTTTTTTTATTATACAATTGCAGTAAGTATAGTTATAATGATATAAAGAATAGAAATTAAATTAAGGATATTAGTTGTACTATTAATTAGACTTTTTATGTTTTTATCTTAAATTAAAATTGATTTCATCACAATTATATCTATTTAGAGTGATAATTGTTCTAGTCATTTAAATTAATTCAATAATCAAATACATTATTTTCAATATTGATTGAATACAAAAGAATAGGAAATATTAAAAATACAAAATACAAAAAACAGATATAAATTTTTAAATGTAAATAATATGAGAGATAATTACAAAAAATGTCTAAGTAAAATAGCATTATTACAACTTTTGTTTGTAAATACTAACTTATCATAATTATTAATATTTTTTATTTTTATTTATTTAGAATTTTTGAAATCATTCTATTTAAGCGAAGTAGGTTTGATACTTAAAATTCATTATAATTTGTATAAGAATTTGATAATTAGAGTCTCCTCTGCTTGTACTTCTAATTTCTAAATTTGAGCTTGAAGAATTATTCCTTGCTCTCATTTTCTAAAATTAAATTGATATTTTTAGATCACTTTGTGTTTAATAGTCTTTACTTATAATATATAAACAAAATATGTGAGTGAATAATTGAGAAATAGTTAAAAATGAGAAAATATAATATAGATTACTTACTACGGCTGTATTGATCTGAAACCTCTCTGATCCATTTTTATTTATAGATTTCTAATTATATTCAGTTTTAAATTAAGTTAATCACAATTTTTAATTTAAGAAAATTCACATATGAAATCATAATATTTGTCATTAGCTGCAATTTACTCTGTTTAATTACTATTAGTTTTAAAGCCCTGATTATACAATATAATTACTTAGTTTTGATTTCTTCCTGATATTAATATAGTTTGAATTTTAGTTTAGCTATAAATGATATAAGATTAGGGTTGGAACATATTTATGTTGTCATCATTATCTACTAAGATATTTTCCATGGCTTTTATTCTAAAAGAATTAATAAGATTATTTCTTATTATATTAGACTTGCTGATATTAAGCTTGAGTTAGGGGTATTATTTTGCGAGAATAGTTTTGATAAAGATAAGTAAACAGATTAAAATAAATTTTAACTAAAAAAAAATACATTATAATAATGATTCATATTTTTATTTTATATAGTGTGAATAAATATTAGGCTAAACTTTATTTATCTTCAAAACAATACAACTTAGGCAATATAACAAAAAAATATTTTTAGTTAATTAATATTTAACATTAATGATATTATTATTACATTATACCTGTAAATATCTGTTCTATACCATTATGATTGGGTTGTCTCCTAGGCAAGTTTATTGTCAAAGTAGCAATGGAGTAATATTCTTCAAACTCCTTAAATTGGTATTCTTGAGACTAGTTTGACTTTTCCATTTTGCTTTTCTAGTCGATAAAGATGAAAAAAACTCTTTTGTTATTTAATTGATTTTTATTAAATTCAAATTAACTAAAGGCTTTGATTATTTTTCTACTATTACTACATTTTTAATGAAAGAAGAATCTATGCTTATTTTAGTTTTAAAATCCTTTGGACTCATATCCGCTTAAATTTATCATTAATAAACTCTAGCAAAATATTATTGATACTATAATTAATTTTCTTTTTATAATGCATTCTTATGAGTAAAAGACTCTTGAATACCTTACTACTATTTTCACTTATTGTGGATTACCTGAAATTTTTGCAGCGGCTTTTAAAAATTAAAATTATTTTATATTCCTAATAAAGTTTACATATTCTTTATTGTATTAAAAAATGAATTCGATAATCTTGCACTCAGTAAAGTAAAAGTTATATTTTCATAATCTGAGGAATTAGCTCTGAAAACTAATTTTAATTAATAAAGATACTATATTTTATAAATAAACCTGAGAGTATCAAATTTTAAAGCAATCTTTTGTTACGTTATTTCATGCTCCTCGTTTATCGTCATACTTCTACCATAGGACATGTCTCTATCATAATTATAATTATTATTAAAAATCAGAAAAATTAAAAATATAAAGGAATTACTAAACGAAAATATTTTTATTTAATGTAAAATCCTTGTTTAGATATGATTTAAATAACCAAAATTAATTTATGTTAGGACGTTAATAATGGGTGCAAATAATAAAGCATTATTATTTAGGAGTATAATCCAATCCTCAATTTTTTAAATTATAATTGAGACGAAATGTAAGTTTAATATCAATAATGTAATTTAGAGAGCTTTTTTGTCTAACTAAAAAAAATTGTGCTATTTCAATTTTTAATAAACTCCAAAACTCCAGTGATATAAAATACTGAAATATAAGAAATATGAATAATTCATTGGAAATCACTTCTCTATTACATTTAAAATTATATAAAAATCAATCAACTATAACTATCTCAAATGAACTTAAAACAAATATTTAATAATAATAAAAATAATAATAATACTGATGTCTCATGGGACCCCCGATCAAATAATCATGGTATATTGTAAGGTACTAGCCTTTTTAGTTAAACTGTGGGGATTCTCTCCGTATATACTGAGTCTTCATCTTCTTCTCTTTCTTCCTCTTCATCTTCCCCTCATTCTTTGGTTCTATTCTTTTGAGGTCTTCATTTTATTTTCTAGTTGAAAAAATTTATACTTGGTCTCCAAGGTCTTTAAATTCGAACTTAGTAACGAAATTCTTGACTTGAATAGAAATTCTAGTTACTTGGAAGCTATGATTTTTTTTCATCTTGTTGAGACAAGTTTAATTTAGGTAATTTTTTAGGAATTATGAAAGTTTTAGAAGGCATTTAATGAAGATTTCCATTTTTTTAGTGGTCATAGTAGTCAAAGCTGATATAAATGCAGCTCATTTTATTGGCACTGACATTTTTATGAATTTCAATATGAAGTGTTATATAAAACCCTCTAAGTCTGGTGGAGTGTCAAGCTCCAAATTGGTTTAAGTCTTGATGTGCTGTGAAAGATCAGTATCATTCATCTTGACTATGTCGATTAATTGTTTTTAGTTGAAAATAACATAGATTGCTGAAATAGCGTCTAAGTATCTTTTGATTGCTCCTTTCATTTTGGAGAGTTTATTGTGTTCATTCAGAATGATATGCATGGTTTTCAAGTGTCGAATCTGTCTTGGAGCTACGCCTTAGAAATAAGTTGCATAACTTAGCATGATCCAGTTTAATACTAATGAATTTATTAAATATCAAAACTTTAATTAAGTTCTATATTTAGCACTAAATTTAAATTTTTTATTTTAGAACTAATTTTATTCCTGTGACTTCATTGACGTCATTTGGAGTTTGAACTGGTAAGCGCGTTAGAAGTTAATAAATTCTATTTGCTCCTCTGTGATTTTTTATTTGTTAGAATGTGAATTAGCCTAAATTTTCTGAGTGAGAGCTTTCTTCATCAAATTAATCATATCTTTATATTTCTTCCACAGAGCTCCAGACATCCTCATTATCAGAGTATAAGACCTTCTTTGTTATGAAGTTAGCGTTTAGGGTGGAATTTTGTTCATCTATGTATAGAAGCAGTGTATAGTAGCTGTCTTGACGATGCAAGTCTTTCTTGATTTGAGATTAGTGGCTCTAGAGATAACTTGTTGGAGTTTTGTTGTTTCTTGTTAGGTTTTAGGAATTTGTTGTTTATCGATGCAAGTCTTATCATTTGGAAGAGTTATTGGGAATTCAAATAGACGTATTAACAGTTTTTTTACCTTTCAAATTGAATCCTCGTCATTTATAATTAGAACTGGTTGTTAAGAAGCCTTTTCTTATAATTTTCTGGCTATAAATGTGATGATTTCAAGGATGTGTAGAATCCATAAGTTTTTGATTTGTTAGATGATATCTATTTTGAATTATGCAAGTTGTTAGAACTAATTTTTGTCAATTTTTCCATTTATTACATTCCTTTGCGTTTTACTCAGTATATATTATGTGTTTCTTTTATAATAATTACAATTATTTTAATAAACTTATTAATTAGCAAATTTATGTAATTTTGATTTACTTAAGGAAAATTTACAAATAAAAAATTAAAAAAGCCTCGAATATTTTAGCTAATAATCCTCTATCAACTTAATTATAATTTGATTATTTCATGATAAATATCATATAAAAACTAGTGGTAAAAAACTTCACTCTATATAAAAATATAAAATACAGTAATAGTTTTAATAATTAAGTATTTTTTATTTTTGTTATAACTTTAACAAACTCTTACAAACCTATGCTCTATTAGAATGTATTTATCATTTTTTAGTTTATATTTTTATTTAATATATATTTTAATAATAAATAGTAAAATTTTTCAAAACTACAATTCATATATGAGTCTATGTTTGACTTTAAAAAAATAATAATTAAATATTTTCCCATTCAAATAATTGTCTTCGAAACCTCTAACATTCTAATTTTAAATAAATTCTCTTAAGTAAATAGATTTAATACTTTCGAGACATATAAATTTATCAAGTATTAGTGATTTTGAAAAACATTTTAATATTTGCTCTATAAGTATTGATTATTCTTTCATTTTAATTATATAACAAGACATTAATGCCAATTTTATTACTATAAATTTTGAATTAAATCATAACTTTTGATTAATTTTAATTAAAATAACTCATCATTATTTAATTAAATTAGTAAAAATTATATAAATTACTTAATTTAATTATTATTATTATCATGAATTATCTATTACAATTAAATTTTAATCTCTTAAATTATATGCAATTAAAATAAATCTAATTTAATTACTTTAAAAAAGATTAACTTCAGATTTAAATGAAATTTCTTTAGTTTTTAAAATTAAAAATTCCCATTAATTTAATTTCTATGTAAGAATTCAAAATCAATATTTCTAACTTTTCTTTCATTCTTTGGAAGCTTTTATAGATAATATAATTTTATAAGTTAATTTATATTTTAGCAAAACTTCTAATATTGTAAATGAATTTTTAGAAATTAATAATAAATGAATAGTAAATAAAACAGAAATTAATTACGCATTATTATATCTAAAATAGAGCAGCGAGGTTCTTAAACCCTTGTCATAACCAAGTAAAAAGAACTCAGAATTTCTCAATAAAATTCATAGACTTATCTATCATTATCATAGTTATTTCTCTTATTTTTAAGCTATATTTTTTATGACCATAACTTTTATATAGAAAATTTAATCAGAACCAGATAAATTCCTTTTATACATGACAAGAATTGGATCTAATTTTTATTCTCAAAATTATAATAAATCATATTTTATGAAATGGACTTCATGATAGGTTCTTCGCTGAAATAGATTCATAATTAGAAATGTAAAAATATAAGTAAAATAACGTACTAATAAAAAGTCAGTGAGTAATTAAGAAGTAATAAATTCTTTTTTTATAGCATATTTTAAGATTACATTCTGATAAGTTAAAAATAATTTATAATAATCATTTTTGTGACAATTGTTTTATTTTTTATGTTTATTTATTCTTAATCATTTTTTATTTTATCAATAATTATTTTAAAATTTAATTAAGGGAAACCTTATCATATCAATAATCGTTTAGAGTTAATAGATTTTGTTTAAGAATATATTGATATTTTAACAAGGATCAAAATTTAAGATCAACTTGTAAGAAATGCTATATTTATGTACTAAATAATTATAGTAAAATACATACCAAAGAAACAAAGGAGTTTAGAGTATTAATCTAAAAATTTATTAAGAATAAAATTTTCTTTAAATTCATTAAAAATTCTTTAGAAATATATTGGACTCCTTTTGGAATTTTTAAAAATATTTCTTAAAACTATTAATTGAAGAGTCAATTGCATTAGTTTTATAATTTGTTTGGGTTTGTTATAGTTCTGTTATAATTAAAATATACAATAAATATTTAAACACAATAATTTTTTGTATAAAAAGTCATTATAATGCTAAATTAATGAGAATCAAAACTAAAAATGGACAAAAAAAAATAAAAAAACCTAAATGTCCTAAAATTTTTTATTTTTGCATCTGATTATCTAAGAGACATTAATCAAATAAGGAAGATGAATTTTGGTAGAAAATATTTCTGAGGATAATGATCCATAAAAAAATAGGGAAATATAAAAGAGACAACTTGAATGATGGCTCGTTATCAACTTTTTATAAATTTAGTAAAGTTGATAACTAGAGCAAGCAAACATAATAAAAGGTTAATAAATAGAATACATCCAAAACATGGATGGTTCCCTCAAAAAGTTTTTGTTTATTTTCTAATAATTAATTATATAGTTATGCCGACCACATTCAATATTTGCCACTTGTCCTTTATACAGCCCCATTATCTGTTTTAGTTTGGAATAACAACAGTACGAATACTCTTCATCTATGGATATGTTATTGACTCTTTGGAGAAAATGAGTTTGTAAAATAAGTAGAATTCAACTATTAAGTAAGCTTGATTGTATTTTAAATGTGATAAAAAAAATTCAAGAGCCTTCGCTACTGGCCAATCTCTTGACTACTAATTGTTTTTTGAGAAGGCAACACTTCCAACCTCTAATACGGTAGACTTACGATCAATCTACTCTTGCTAATACAGGCACATCTCATATTTATTTGTCGATTAAAATTCACTTATTTTTTTCCTTTTCTAATAGGATAAAGAGACTCAAATTCCATTTAACTTATAGATATAAAAAATTTAAGCTAAATTAAACAATGACCAAAATGTAAATTCTTCAACTGCACTGTTTGAGCTAAGAAATTATGATCCTTAGGTCACCCGCTATAGGCTTAGTTAATATTTTTTTAATTGGAATTCCAGTATTTATTTAAATTTATTCCTCTTTCAAAAACAGTTACATTAACTTCAGGTGCCATCGTTGATTGAAGTTGTCGACAACGGTCTTACCGTACTCCCTACTATTCATATAAATTTATTGATAAAGAGCAATAGCAAGAAGGTGAAACTAGATCAATTAATTAATAATAAAAAATTATTCTCCAGTATTTTTACAGTTAAAGTCAACTTTGGCTATCAAAATATCTGTAACTTTTAAATTACCTCGAAGAGCAGAACCGTTTAAACAATACTTCAATTCTACCTACCTGTCTTTTACAATTTATAATAGTTCTAAATAAATATAATAATCAATAATATTTTTATATATTATCCTAGAAAACAATATACTTTTTAAGTTATATTTTTATTAAGTATTTACCTCATTATATCGATTTATAAAATTAATTTATGCTAAAAATCTTCAAGCTATATTAACTATATTATCAAATTTTTACTACAAATTTTAACTATATTAACATATATGGGTGGTAAGGCTTTAAATTAAGAAACTAATATTATTTTATGGAAAACTTTAAGCTATTATTATAGGAATACATTTGAATTTGGAATATGAAATGAAATTAATTATTTAAACTATCAAATGGAAGCTGTTAATTTTCTTAAATCTAGACAGTACATGTTCGACAGACAATTTATAATTAGTTGGACTTTACTATCTGCGGTATCTCTCTATCGCTTCCATCAGCGAGGTAACTCGACTTTAATATTTGGTGATTTGCTTAGTCGTTTTTATGCTCAAATTAAAGTCAAGTTATCTCCCTGTTGAGAAGTGATAGAGGGATACTGACAATAGTAAAGTCCAACTAATTATAAATTATCTGTCGAACATGTACCATATTTTTAGGTTTTTAGAAAGTTAACTGCCAATATTTTTATATTTTAAATAATTAATTTAATTTCTTTTTCCAAATTCAAATGTATTTCTACAATTATGCTTACTGTATAACATTCAATAAATCAGTCAGACTACCAACAAAATTCAGGTAGATCTGATGGTTTAATTTCCTCCCCATTTAAAGAAATTAAAATTTGAGCAGTAAGCTTATCTTAAGCCCGAGGTCGTTTTGTATTATGGTCAAATATTTTGTAGGAAATGTGACATTACACGAGCATACTTTAAATCTAATATTATCTCCAATGGTGTTGATCATATTGATCCACAATAATAGAGAAAAGGTACCAATAATTTAATTAAAAACTAAATTTATCAAAATAAGTGATAAATCATTTATTATTAAATAAATGATTTAAATTTTCAATAACCTTAAAGGCATCATCATCTTTGAAGAATTATCATACTACAATCATCTCTATTTAACTAATTGTCCTAAAATATAATTAAATGTTATCTGCATATGAGCAATAAATCTTTGATATTATTTAAGAAATAATATCAAAGCTAAAACTATATTGATATAGGCATATCGATATCATTACCAATTAATATTAAAAGTAAATTGGTAAATTCATTTTTAATAAAAAATAAGGTATTTGTAAAACTGTGAACAGAACAGTGATTCCAGGCAATTTATTGAAAGGCAACTTTTTGAGTTGGATTTTGGCATCCATATTTATATGGTCTTTATTAATTTTATTACTAGATAATTAATATCTGATGATGTGTTAACATTATCAGATCCAGATTGTTTAATTGTATAGTTTACTGGGTCACAATAATCCCATGCAAAAGCAGTTTGATATATATTCTATTTTTATATAGAGTTATTATTGATATAATAGAAAAGATCAGGAATTCATTTAAACATAAATTAAAAACGGCATTATTTATTTATGATTCAAAAATAATTATTGCTTTAATTAAAATAAAATAAAAAAGATAAAAAAAAAAATTTCCTTGTTTTTAAAATAAGTTATCTAATAATGCACTTAATATTTTAATTATTTTATGTATTTATAAATCATTTTTAAATTCTGTGAAGAGATATCGTTTTGAATCTTTTTGTTTCTTATAGTAAATTAAAAAGTTTGATATTTTTTAGTAAATTCAAATAAAATTGTAATCAGAAGCATTCTCATGCTAAATTGGTAAAATGCTTTATTTAAACTTAAATTTTATAAGCTATCTGATTCGTTTGTGTTGAATTAACTTATGTATAAAGTTCAAAAATAAGAAAATATACATATATATATTCACTCATAGTAATTAATGGTAAAAAAAATATGTTTAAATGTAGAGAGGTAATTGACCAATTTTTTCTTTTAATTTACTAATTTAGTATTATAAAAATGTTAATTTTTAAATTTCATACTACATTCTTATTTCAAAAATTTACCCATATATTATAATTAAGAGCAGTAAATACATATGGTGAGATTCCTTAAGTTTCATGACTGAATTCATAAAAAAAGTAGCAACAATAAGTGAAGTCTTCTTGAGAATAAAATTTTTTGAAGAGATAAAAATACAAAATTAATCTCAAAAAGTCCAAATTTAATGTTAGTCTTGTCATATTGTTTTGGTAAAGTATAGCATTTTCATAAAACAACATATCCATTAATTTAGCTTCTCAAGAAATATTTTTGTCCATATTAACATAGATGTAATTTTAAAAGTATCAACTCATCAGTTGATGGCTCAAGGTGTGTTCAAAGTATTACCAATCGCAGTTTTTCATAATGCGTATAAATCTTCATCATAAAGATTATACCAGGAAGCCATTTTAGTGAAATCAAGAGTAGGATCATATTTTTAGTTTTTTATTTATTTTTAAATTAAACCATTAAACTATTATTGACCTTTGGAATATAAACTAACTTTCAGTATTATCAAAAATTTAATCCTAATATAATCATAACTTTAATCACATGATTATCAGCAAATTAAATGCTTTTATGTTCAATTTGAATGTATTTCTGGAGAATAAAAAAAAATATTTAGCTCTAAATTATTCTCAACAATATTCTCATCTTCCCATTTCAATTCATTTTTACATGGGCATTGAGAAAATTCAGTATCAGCAGGGCTTTCATTGTACAACATAATTACCTCATTGATCCATGAATATTATTTTGAGTAAGAGCACCATCTTAATCATAATATTAATTCTCATAATGGTTTGAAAAGAAATAATTATGATTTTAACAAAAGGTACATCAATTAAAATTATATCATCTAAGGTAAAAGGAATGAAATAATAATTTAATTTGATATAATGAGTAAAAATTTAAACATTCACCAAGAATTAGAAAAATAATCAAGAATAAATCATAGTATTATATAATTAATTTACTAATAATTTTATTAATATTTCTAATTTACTAATTAAAACCGCACTCCCATCCAAATCTATATATGGTTTGGGATAGAGTGCGGTATAGTATTAATTTAATTATATATTTATATTTTTATTAAAAATAACATTTCATTTACTATAAATTGCATTTGATATTTATTAACATTATATAAATCATAACTTTATTATATATTACTTTTATTTATAGATTAATTTTTAAACTTTTTGAATGCTAAAATTAAAAATATTGTAAATTATAAATAAACTATCTCCTAAAAAATATCAAATGCAATTTATAGTAAATGAAATGTTATTTTTAATAAAAATATAAATATATAATTAAATTAATACTATACCGCACTCTATCCCAAACCATATATAGATTTGGGTTGGAGTGCGGTTTTAATTAGTAAATTAGAAATATTAATAAAATTATTAGTAAATTAATTATATAATACTATGATTTATTCTTGATTATTTTTCTAATTCTTGGTGAATGTTTAAATTTTTACTCAATATACAGAAGATATCTTGGGCCTTTCTCAAACTGAATAACATTTATTTTTAGCAGAGGACAAGCTTAACTAAATAGGAGATACACAATGAATTTGTTTGTTATTATCAATGGGAACATAGTCAGAGCAAAGACCGAAAGAAATTTAAGGAAACTGTTTAATTGTAGGTAACTTATCCTTCTCTGTAAAAACTGTAAACTTTAACAAGACCTGTAATTAAAACTTTAATTAAAAAAAAATCTTTAGATTTCAAATAAACTGAAGCCAAATGATTTATATTTATAAGTTCTAAAATATTATTTTAGATAAAAAATAAAATTATTTATAATACTATTAATTTAATTTATCTAATATTCAATCAATAGTATTATTAGTTAATATATAATTTTATTTATAAATTCAGACTTTTTAAAAATTAAGACAAACTGAGTTTTTAATTGTTATTTCCTGCTTATTTAATCTTATCGAAAAGATCGTTTTGACTGTTAATGTCCAAATAGATTTTGCTATTTTCCTTTTGGAATACGTAGAGTTCCTTTAAGATATATTTGATAATTGAAATGAATTCTTTATATTTAGTATAAACACATAGTATACTATTATATATCCAAGTTGATCTTATTATTACAAGAGGAAAGCAATCTTAAATTTTGAAGTCGACAGACAATGTTTATAAATCATTGTAAGGCGGACAATGTTTTTTAAAAGATAGTCTGGTGACCTTTTAAAGAGATTGATTAATTTAAGAATGTTTTAGATAATTAAAATAAAAAAGTAAATCAAGAATATTGAATAATTTAAGAATTAAAAAACATGGAAACTTGTTATGTGCTTCTTGTACATGACTTTAATTAACTTGAGCACTAATGAATAATATATTAATATTAAAAGTTGCATTTAAAATAGAACGAAATTCAAAAATCATTTAATTACAAATTCATTAAGATATTTTCTTTTGTTAACTATAAATCTTTAATTACATTTTACTCCTTATTTCATTCTGTAAAATACTAAAGTTAAGTTAAAAAATTCAAATAAATCAAACATTTTAAGGAGGCAAATTTAATATATATATATATAAAAGAATAAAATGAATGGAGATAAGAAGGTTGTAAATTTAAATTCAAATTAAATATTGTATTTTTAATGTCATTAATTATTTGTTAGCTTTTTAATTATTAACAAGAGTACTTATTGTATAGATATATATTTATATATAGGGCCTTGACAAAAAAACTAAAAGCTACCAAATTTAATGTGATCCTCTATAATATTATTGGCCTGAATTAAAGTTTACTCCTAACAGCTATAAATGGAAACCATTTGTCAAAGCCTACCAATTCAGTGTGATAAGTGCTACACCTTATCTCGCGTAGTCTCAAGTGTCACCGTCACACAGCCATAACTAGTAGCAGGGTCCCCAACAAGCAGCAGTGAATGGAGGGAGAAGTTCGGAGTCATAGACAGAGTTGCCTTTAAGTGTAACACCATCACAAGCGTCACATCACAAAGCTGCCAAAGAGCATCAGTGGCTTTTTATGGCCAAATGACAAGGTGATCATCTCTTGCAACAACGCCAGCACTTGCGACTCTTACGGCAGTTGAGAGATTCGTGTTAGCCTAATTCAGGCAGTGCCCCCCAGCATTATAGTCTAGGTAGGATGATATATCAGTAACTTTTGAGCAGACTGCCATCTACAAAAAGCAGATAGATGCGGAGTAATCATGATAGAATGCAGAGATCTTGAAAGCCCAAAAGCTTTATTTAACTTCGACTCTCTTGGCGCTAGAGCCTGGTTCAATAAATGCGAAGAAGTCATTTAGGAGCTCACAGGCGCCAGAGTAGATGGTAACTCCATTAATTGATCTTACAAACGGCATAGTGCTTGCGCGAGAAAGCTTCAGGAATCCCTAATCTCTCAAATGGAAAGTTGCAAATCATCGTCGAATGTCTAGCCACACTAATAGGAATCATCCAAGGCATCAACTCTGCAAGCATGGAGAAAGAGAACTTGTCATTAGAAGGAAAAGGCCAGCGACATAGAGTAATTCCTAGGCTTTGCTGCTAGAATCGAGTGTAATCTAAGACAAAGATCAGGAAATGTGCAAATGGCGCCTGGCAAATCGGCATAGAGTAGGCTAGGAAAAAAAGATCTTCCATTATATCGGCCAATGGGATAGATGTCTGAGTCGGAGACTCCATCTACCTGAGTCTTTGCATGGAGAATCGCGTGGAAGCTCTGGCAGTCCTCCATTCGAAGGTTTGCCCCTTACTTCGTTTGCAAAACCGAAAGTCTAAAAATGCCTGATTTCCTAATGTATGTATTTTTATCATTTTCTGAAGTTCCCATTATACTATTGTTGAAGGCAAGAGAACAGATAGGCTCCGGGAAAATGATGCTGAGGCTGAGCTATACCTTACCACTGAGAAAGCAGTGGAATACCTATAGGCTTCATCTTTAAGAATCATTTTTTGAGAAGCTACATATCTGTCAACATTCTGACAAAAGTGTCAACATTCTGACATCTAGATGCTAAAGTTTAGAATATGGTATGTGTTGAAGAGCCAAGATCTAGAGCGAAGACCCCAAACTAAATGTGACATGCTAGCAAAAAGAAGGAAAGCATTGCCATGAATTTCACGAGTGCTTGAAGTCTAAGCAGAGTAAGCTAGACGCAATGGTAGGAATTTCAGTGTATCTCTTTCGCTGATAGTCTCTATACTTTCACTCTTAAGCATCTTGCAATACCTGTTGAATTCGGCAATTAAGTTATCTAATATAGTAATGATGCTCTTGTATAAATATATTATCTCTCCTATTTGTATTTGCCTATTGGGTTTTGTTTCTGTATTTATTTTTCTCCCAAATTTTAAATTCTTTTATTTTTAATTAATTTTCATATTAAATAAATAGCTTATTTCATAAAATTTGAAAGGAGATTTTAAATTTATTATTTATCAAACCTATCTTTCCATTAAATAAAAGGCTTTGAAATTCAGTAAATTATATAAAAAATTAGGAAATATAATCCAAAACAATATATATTTGGATCAGAATAAATGAAGACAAAAATCATAGATTTTCCAACCAAGTTAAATAACTATTTTCGAGATGTTTTAGGGAATATAATGTTTTAAAAGTTTTCAACATATTTAATATATCCTTATTTAACTACATATTATGGATTATTATTTTTAAAGTTATAAAGAATAAATATCCTAATAATTATTATGAGCGTATAAATTGTTTGCAATTACCTAAATCCTAGAATTCTTAAATTTCCATTTTAAAAAATTATTTAAATAATTTTGAGTAAGAAATCAGTACATATATTATTATTAGTATTTTTTAATTAATACTTCTTGGACCTATCATATAAAATAAATTTAAATAAGATTCTATAAAGAAAAAGATTAGTGATTAATTAATTATTAATTTAAAAGTCATTTAATTTAGCTAATTTCAAGGTAAAATAAAGTTTTTTATCTATCATAAAGGATTTATTTATTATAATTAATAGTTTAATTTATTGATCTAAATCATTGCTTTATCAATATTAAGAAAATTAACAAATAAAAATAATTCTCATATATTAATCTATGTTTTTGTCTTACTATAGCATCATTTAAATGACAATATATTAAAAAATTTTAAGCTTTAATTTTAACTCAGACTTATTTACTCAAAATATATCAGCATATGATCAATATGAAATAAAATTAAATGCTAAAATGAGATTATTGTTTTTTTATTTGTATTATATGTAGAGATCATTGTTCATAATTTCAGGAAGTTAAATAATTTTTAATTCTATTTAAAAAAAACATATTTATATTATTTTTATACATGCATGAATTCTCGCAAAATTATTGGACTTATGTGGTGGGTTTTATAATTTCAATAATGTTTAACAGTTAATCAAACATTATCCAAATGTTGAAAATTTCTAGGTTCAATAAAAACGGTGTTACTGAGTAAATTGATAATAAATGACCTGATAAATACTCAAATGGTTTGTTAAAATTATAATTTTAATATTTAAAATAACTTTCTATACTCAATTGGCATGAATTTCTCTAAAGTCTAGTCTATAAATATTTTTATTAAAATACATCATGTAAGATCATTATAGTATGCGTAATAGTACTTTGATGAAACTAATGGTTCAATAACAACTTATGGTACTCTTCAATGGATTAGAGCTTAGCTGAATTTCCCTTATGCCTGTAGACCTCAATCAGTTAATAAGGGTTTTATAAGTTGCTGGATCAGTTGAAGTGAGAGAAGGTTAATTCAGTTTTGGCACTTAAAATAATTAATGCTGATTATAAATGCTAAGCAAATGAAATTATTATATTAAATTGTATTTATAAGTATATCTAGGTTTATCTACTAATACGTTAAGAACCAAAAACTTCTTAATTCTTGCATGTTATCCTTGTCATGTTCATGCTTAAATATTGTTTGCAAAGGGTTTAGGCAAATTCACACTCTACTTAAATTAAATTATGGGGTTTTTGTGGCTTTTTACTTAAATGAATCTATTATGGTAATTAAGATAGTTAAAAAAAATTCCTATGACATCATTTAATAACGGTAGAATAATGGGTTAAACAAAACAAAATTCATCAATCCAATTAACTTGAAACTACAGAGATTAAGCTAAAGGATAGTGATAAACTTAGACTAATAGTAAAGGATTTTGGGCACTTTTTTTAAAAAAAAATCCTTTCATACTGTTAAATTTACTTCGCTATTTAGGAGATTCTGATTTTTTATACATCCAATACTCTTAATTAAATAAAAAAAATCTTTTTAACCCAGCCAACTCCTAGGATGTATATTCTGTAAAATATATTTGTACTTAAAACTATAAATATTTTGTATATTTTTTTAATTATTTAATGGTCTAAACGATCAAAGCTTGGTCTCACATTTACTATGAGTGCATTGTTTTTATTAATCAAAAAGGCAAATAAAAATTACATTATTTTATATAAGTTAATGAAGCTAACCAACACAGACAAGAAATATATTATTCTTTGCTACTACTCGAAACAAAGTATCATAATTTTATAAAAATAGATAAATTTTGATTGAACTATTCCTGAACATTAACTCTTTAGCTCTTTTGAGAGCCTTTAAACTTCAAGTGAGCAATCTTGAATGATAACCAACACGGAGCAGAACAGTTCTTTAAGAATATTCAAGATACTTTCTCTCTAAACTAGTTATATTCTTTGAAGCTATTTACAAGAAAGTTTTGGTATTATCAATCACTCAAGACAATGATCATCAATTGAGCTTGCTCTATTTTTGAATAAAATTGACAAGCCTATATGGCAGGATCATTTGAGCTTGCAAAGATTCTTCGAAAAACTCTAGACTTTAATAGTTAAATATTTTTTAAATTGATAAAGATTTAGATGGACCTTAATGCCTGAGTGATATTTCTATGAAAATAAATAAAGTCACTTATTAAATATTCAACTATGTAAAAGATACGATTATATCAATTATGCTGACAAAAGTATTAAATATAATGCTTCATTTGAAGCTGACTATTTAATTGGATTTACAGATAAATGGTTTAAATTCTCTATTATTAAGCGAGCATCTGAAGCGGCATTTTTTAGCAAGAGTTTATGTTCCATCTAAACTTTCACTTGTAAATAATCAATAGGAGGGAGAAAAACTAAGCAGTTACCACTTAAGCCAGAAGACATCTTAGATATATTTTTACATACTGATATTATGGAAGAAGAACTAATACTAAAAGAATTTCTCAGTAGTATAATTTACAAAGTTCCACAGAATGCAGACTCTGATAATGAAAACCTCAAAGAAGAGGATTACTAATAAATTTGCATTAAGCATCTTTTACAAGTGAGCATGAAAGTAACGGTATAGATGGCAGTATTAAAATGGAAGTACTAGTGCTAAAGCCTCATTTACCACCAAATTGTTGATATAAATTTTATTGATTTTTTTTGCTCACTTTAGGGAGTAATAATTGAATTAAAGTGGTTAAAGTTTAATTATTCAATCCTTCCAATTAAATCAGAGTCAGGTCGGCAGTTGGGTGGCAGCTTGCCCAACTGGAACACTTAGCTCGAACCCCAGACCCGCCAACGGTTATTATCGGCAAATGATCATGGTCTTCTCCACCTCCCTTGTAATAATTAGCAGAGATGGGTGGCCTAACATATACGATTTGTCTCTGATCAGTGTCCTTTAGTCGAGTAACGTATAAGTACCCATGAGTAAAATGTTCAATTACAATAAAAATGAAGAATCTCCAGAAGAAAAAAACACTTAGTGAAGTCGATGCTTGCAATGGATTCACAGTCTTGTCAATTATTTGAACATCATTAATACTTATTAAATATATTGTAATTATTACAATCCCTTGACTTTCAGTTTACACTTACTTACCTAAAATTACCAATTATTTTACTTATTTTTACATCCATTATTTTATTAGTAAAATTATTTAATATATATATTTTATTTGAGTTTAAATTATTAGATTTATTATATTTTACTTTAATACTTAAAAAAATGAATTGTGAGCTAATATATAGTGAATTTAATAGTAATTGATTTTAATTATTTGTATTAGATATCCAAATAATAAATAAGAAACTAGTACCAAACAAATACTAATACTACAGAATATGTCAACAATAGAAATTATGCAGCTACTATCAAAAATACATTTTTGATATCAGTAGTTAAAACTAAAAAAGTAACAAATAATATCAATATTAACACAATAAATTCTAGCAACTAATCTGCGAATACTAAAAAAGTCGCTAAAATTAAATAAAGACTACTTTTTATGCAAGCATAACTAATCAATAAATATGTTAATGATACTAGCAAAGACACTGGTAATACATAGTATACTATTACTAATAACTGTGGATACATTATTACTCAATAAATTACTTCTAACACCATTTAAATGCAGCTGGTAGACATTATAATATTGCAGCTGGTTAATCTCAATAAAATTATTGTACCACAACTACTATTAATAACGCTACAGGAAATTAAATAAAGCGGCTAGCCGCAATGAATTATTTTTTTGTATGTAGATCCAATTTAATTTTGCCCAGAAAAAATAAGAAAAGTAGGACAAGTTACTTAAGAATACTAAACAGAGATTTTAACTCGAACCTTTCATTGATAATAAAATAGAAAGAAATTGCAAAGAGATATAGGCTATGAATAGTAAGTGCAAGAAAGGCATTAAATTAAAAAAAATATGAAGATAAAACTATGCGAAAGCATTCAAGTTAAAGAAGTGGTGATTAAATTGTGCAAAAAATAAAAAACTAGGGTCACTAAAAAATTTTCAATCAGAAACTGCTCATTCCACATGAAAAGAGCGTTATAGCAAGATCAAGCAAAGTCAAATGAATTCAGATATTGTTAACATACAGGCAAAAAAAATTTTTATTAAATTTAAATGCGTGAAACTTCAGCTTAAATTACTCTTTGATTAATTTAAAAAGAAATTTTAATATCTAAAACTAATGTAACTAGTCTGATATACAAAGACTAGATAAATAAATATTATTGTTTAGTAAATGAAATTTTTTTAAAATTCTAAATGATCTGCCCTTTATTGACATTAAGATAATGACTCCCATAAAATAGAATTCAATTAATGATATTTTGCTTCATAAATTATCCGTAAAGCAGGAAAAATATGTAGGAATTGATGAATATACAGAAATTATGTAGGTAGTTACTGGTATTTAATAAAAAGAATTTCAGAATTTTTAGCTCTTGAAAATGCAAAAGTTTTTCATAGACCTGATGGGATCTATGCTAAAAATTAGAATGTAAAATTTGGGTCTTTTGATAATATTGATTAGTATCACAAGAAGTATTTCATATTCTTTATTATCGAAAATGCTCATTAAAACGGAATCAGTTGAAGCTAAACCGCTTAGTTCAAGCCATTATTATAAAATGTAAATCTTTTATCTTAAATCTTTGAAAGTAAAGTTTTTATAAAAAATCACCTTATTATAGATTGATAAAGGCTGTCAAAAAAATTTAAATAATAAACTCTTGGCTGAGAGACCGAAAGAGAAATATCAATATATTGGATTAAATTTAAAATCTATAAATAATCATAATTAAAAAGTAAAATAAAATAGAGGTTTAAGGTACTTGAGAATTTAAGATGACCTTGAAAGAGTTAAACTTTAAAAGTCCTTTCCTAAGAAATCCTAGTTAAAAGGTTCAGAGTAAATTAAAAAAAGCTTATTTTCGAAAATATAGATTTAATTAAAATAAAAAGAATAGAAAGAAAATTTAATAAATCTTACTTGACTAAGAAATCAGTAGATTTTGTTGTTGATTATTGAGAATGAAAGAATCAAGAGTTACTTTTAAAATGGTTCGTTTTAATCTTTAAATTTCATTATAATAAATAGGAATAACACTGCAAAATTAAAGTTTTAATATTCACATCTTATTTGCCATCAAACAATAGATAGACCAAGAAAAGATCGACAAAATTTTAATAAACAAAAAGCTGTCACATTGCAAACAACAATAATTAAAAATTATAAAATAGAAGTGATTCAGACTCTTTGTAAACTTTTGAAACTCAATAAAGAAAACCAAGCTTCGTTGATTTTAGCGGAGTTCCTACTTAGTAGATCTAAGTAGTCTTTACAACGCTACCAAAGTGATGTAAAAATTAGTATGTGAAATTCTTAAATATAACTTAAATTTAGCTTTAGAGACTTTCTAAGAATAAAGGGGGCTTATTTTTAATTGATAATAATCTAGAAATAGATAAAGGCAAGTAAATGTTGATTTTTACGAAAATTATGATTCAACTCAAGTTGCTTCAAACTTTGGAAAACACTATAACAAGATTTTTAGGTAATTTTTTATTTTAATAGGAACAAAAAGAGATGGTAAAGCTTATAGAAAAATTCTTTGGCAGAAAATATATGATCTTTATACAAGACTTTTATTTCTAGAAATAAATATAATTGGAATTCAAACTAAGTTTTTAAATACAAAAATTTGGATACACCAACCTCATAGCTCTAATATTCAACTACTGGTTCAAACTATAAGAATATTGATAAAATTCAAATAATTGGTTTACTTAAAATAGAAATGGTTTCAATAATTACATCAAATTAAAAATCACAAACTATTTATATTAAATGTCGACTTTAATATTTAAGATTTTTATTTAATTATTAATAAAAAAAATTAACTTATAAATAAAATAACGGAATTAATACTTGATGCTCTAAGTTCAAGATAAATTAAAAAGTAGCAGGATAAGATTAATGGGAGCAATTGCTAACTTGGTTGGTATTAATATTCTGAGATACCAAATGGGCATTTGCTTAGTTTTATTTAAGTTTTAATAAAACATTAATATTTAATAATATTTTTTCATAAAAAAAATTATAAATGGTATTATTTAAAAGCATCTGTTAGATAATTTAAATCAATTAAATCAATTAAATTTATTATAAATATAAAAATTAAAATTTTGTTAAAAATAACTCATTAAGTTCACAACTGAGAATATCCATTTCATTTATCTAGATTTATAATTATATATTTTAGTTATTTTACTAATTAATTTTAAATTGCTTTGGCTTAATTTATGTTTAATTTTTTTTCTCATACACTTTATTAGTTGCTAATTTTAAACTTTCTCTTTCCCTTACTCTAAAATCTTCTTTTCTCTTATTGACTAAAATCTTTCATGTCTTCCTATTATAAAGATTTTTATAAGCTGATTTTTTTAATAAAATCATTGGGATTAATATTTACATTGATTTATGCTAAATATATTAAGAATAATTTTTATGAAATGGAATCACCAATTTTATCCCCATCATTTACAAAAAATAAATTTTATAAAAGGATAATTTTTTATGCATTTAGGTGATTGTAAAACTTTCTATAATCTTAATCATGAATTTAATTGTCATTAAATATTTTAATTTATCAAATTATTAAAAAAAGTAGATTTCCTAGGTTTCTAACTCCAATAAAAAATGGTTTAAAGCCTTACGCGTGTTCCATTGCCACATAGATATAATTTTTGATTTTTATTATCTCTTTTTTTTATTATTCCCTAAAAATAGAATCTTAATCCATTATTATATGCTAATGTATTCATAAGCAAAATTCTTCAAAAATAAAGAGGAAAAGCTAATTAGTTTAGAGAAGTTCATAAATATGAAAACACTAGTACAATTTACATTTCACTAACTGTCCAAAGATGTTCTGATGAAATTGAGATGAAAGTTAATAATGCCTACCATACTGGAGTATCAGAGACACAGATAAGAAAAGAAATCAAACCTTTAAGTCTATTAATTTTAGGAATTCCAAAGTGTAACCCACTTCTTCTTAATCCCATTCATGAGTAAATATTTCAAAATGCGAATATTATTTATATTAATAAGAACTAAAAAAGTAAGTTATATATTACTAGTTTAAAATACGAGTAATTAGATTAATTATTGTTATTCACGGAATTTTTCCTATTTTTTTAATATAATTTTCATTTATAAATATATATATATTACCGGGGCTCTTGATATATTTATCTTTACAATTGAGTCCCTTTATATGAACTCCTCTTAATAGAAAGTATATTTATTATTATATTATAATTATTGTAATTCAGGTAATAATTATAATTCAAAAATATATCATATATAATTATGGATAAAGATTAAATGTCTTTCAAGATGAGATTGACACAAGATTTAATTGTGGTCTAACCCGAAGCTGTTCAAGTAATTTCTTATATTTGAAGTGTTCTATGCTTTAACATTCAATACTAACAAATTATCACGGGATTTGTAATTATAATATTTATAATTAAATGAAATTATCATTAGTTGAAGTAATATAGACAGCTAATTATTAAACTGAAGGGGTTTTTTTCGAGCCTTTTTTTCTCAGAATTTTCGCCAATAATTTATCACTAGTTTTTACTTTAACTTTGAGATGATTAACTTATCCCGCTTTGGTATTATTACAATCCGCTCCATATTAGAGTGCACATTTATATTATGACTTATATTTTCAATATAAATTTGGAAAAAATACAAAAAATCATCATATTTATAATACTCCAGTCTGTTGAAGTCCACGTATTAAATTTAAACATTTAAAAGTCTTTTATAAATTCGATTAATACAAAATATATTATTTTTTCTATTATTTTTAAATCCTATGAGTAGCCAAAAGTCCATATTTTCGAAATTATCAGAGTCTAAGATTTACGATTGAATTTAAATCTAAGAGAATGATTTTAAATTAATTTAGCTTGTAAAAGAGTTATCAAAAAAAGCTCAAATAAAACATTCAATATTTTAGTTATTGTCATCTTAAAGTAATAGAATCAGAGTTTTTTGAGAATCTTATTTAATTGTTTGATATATATCGTTGTTCTAGAACTCCGCTGCTTTGCTCTTGCAAATCATTTTCCTTAGAAGATCAATATGAATTCCAATTTGCAATCTAAAAAAGAATACAGAATATTAATTTTAGATTAATATGTGAATTGTATTTATTTATTTCTGCTATTTTTCTCTTCGTACTAGCTTAACTATTCTGCTGTAATACTAGAATATCTTTCTATTTTTGACTTTTACATAGGTGACTCTTCCATTTTATAAAGACACATATATTTGAAGAACGCCATCTATGTCATGATATATTTTTTGCCGAACAAACTATCTGGAGTTAAAAAAATGAATAAATTCCATATTTAAAAAATGAAAGTGATTATAATTTTTGTTTATTTAAAAAAACTATAATTAAAAATAATCGAGCTACAAGATTTCCCAGACCCTTGCAATTTATATTGAGCTCATTCAATATACTAATAACTTATTCGTAATTGTGTTCCTTATAAGCGATATTTCCAATGATTATATGAAATATTCCCACATTTTTACTGAAAATAACAATTCTTGTTTTTAAAGAGTATTCAAAAAGAATTAAATATTATGAAATCTGGGTAAAAAGCTTTTCCCTCTCAATCTCTATTATTACAATTAATATTAAAAAAGAGGAAATATTATTAGATTTATCTTTTTTTTATTTTATAATCTTCCCATTTACCAGGGGAAAATATTTTCAAATAATTGAAGTAATTTAATAAAAAACATAATTGATTAGAAAAAGCCATTAAAATCTAATAAAAAATATAAAAGAGACGGAAAACCCAAGTAATGCATTAAAATCCTTATGAAAAAAATTAAAAATCCTTTAAATTTTTGATAACCATGATAATGAGAGTAGAGACCCTAATAAATTTATAAAATTTCTATTTATTGGAAATGAAATCTTTTTTTTATCTTACTACTATTTTATAAAATGAAAATTCTTAAATATGAGTGAAAATATTGATCGTATTATTTATGCTTATACAATCATGATAAACAGACAATATTGATTATTTTAATTTATAATGAATCATAATTTATAGAATATATACACGATGAAGTTAATTGAGCAATTTCTTTCTAGAAAACCCATTAACTTTAAACTAAAGGTTTAAAAAAGTAATAATTTTTTATAATATTACCATTATAGGTACACCGTCTGGTAAACAAGGCAATAGAGGCGCTGGAAATTTCTTAATGTAAAGCTTATAAGCAGGTTGAGAAAACAAAATATAAACTTTAAATAAAAAGCTGTTACTAGTTTCTGTGATTACATTTACTTGCACATTTTTTATTTAATTATTAATGATTTACATAAAAAAATAGATTAAAAAATTATTGAAAAATTAGTAGACTCCATCGATATTTTAACTGTCATGTTTATATCATTCTCTATTTAAGATATAATTAATAGTTAGATAAATATGAATCTCTTAGCAGTTATTTAAACATATAAATATAAATTTATAGCTTTCATAGACATTTTTAGTCAGTTTATTTTAAAGCTTTATAAAAATTTGTTTAATTAAATGAATTGTTGCTAGACTTTCAATTAAAAAATAAGAGTTTTTATATTATCAATTTTAGTCTTATGTAATATAAATTCTTGGATAATGCTGCAAATTTATTTCGTTATATTTATTTGTAAAACAAGTTTCAAACGAAGAGGTCTCCAAGTTTTTTTTCAATTTAACGTAGTATTGGACAACTTTCTGAGTGGAGCAGTGTAAATTTTGAAGCTTTTTTATAGTTTTTCTCAGGTTTCTTTGACCTGTATATGTTCATCATATATAATTTCTAATTTAACTGAGTTTATCACTGTTACATCATAGGCACATGATAGTAGAATGCGCTATCTTTCAAAAGAAAATTCAAATGGCATTTCTGAGATTATTATCATCAAAAATTTACTGTGAATGGATTGACTTCAGCTTATCCTTCAGTCATCGTGTAGTCAACTCTCTTTTCACCTTTTCAATGTATGTTTATTTCTGCCCTTATTCCTTTCGTTCAAGTTTTTTTTCGAATGCTTAGGCGAATGCTGTCTAGAAATTTTATGCATTAGTGTTAATTTCGTTACTCTTCCATGCAAAATAGAGAGAGAGTGAACGTGATCTCATTTTCTTCCTTTTTATTAAAAATGTATTAAATAAAAATTAGAACATATTAAAACATGAAAGTTATAACATCAATGAAGTTTTCTGATTTTCAATATATTTCAATTTACCCATGTTTTTGTATTTTATTGATAGTATAAATGATTTTTATTTATAGATCTTTCTAATTCATTTTTTAATTTTAGACACTAATAATGCTTAACATTTGAGCTTTTATAAAGGTTAAAGGATATTTACATATCAAACGATTAATAAGAGAACTGAAATAAATAATTTGATGTAAAATTCAGAATTGATTTTGCAGACTTACAAATATCTACTCGCATATTTCTTAATTTGTATCATATAATAGAATTAAATAGTTTGCCTTAATCAATCCTTAAATAATTTACCCTATCAATTGAGTATTTGCAAACTTCCTTTAATTAGTATTTAAGTTTCTTATATTTTATTAAGGTAGAATTTTTGAATTGATTTAATAATTATAATACAAATACAGATTTATAGGTAATTAAGAATAAGGCTTTTTGCTTAAAGTTGCTTGTAATCGTGATTAGCTTCATCATTTTGATCTTATTAATATTTTCTTGTATTTATTGAATTCCTACAAGATATTGCACGTTGGTTTCTCGATATTCTCGCTTCAATTATTTCAGGTTTTTTCAAACTTTCAGTGTTCCTTTGACCACTTCTTAGTTTAGAAGCACTATATCAGGATTCTTAATTGTTAGGCCAACTCCATTTTAATTGCCCGAATACATTTAAATTCGAGAAATTATTAAAATTAAATATGTCTTGGCTTTAATTAAAATTATTAAATTAAAAATTAATTAAATCATCACTAATAAAAATTCTCTATAAATTAAAACTACTAAATTAAACATAAATCAATAAGCATTAAAACTAAAAAAGTTTTAATCAGACATATTTAATTTTAATAATTTCTCGAATTTTAATGTATTCGGGCAATTAAAATGGAGTTGGCCTAACAATTAAGAATCCTGATATAGTGCTTCTAAACTAAGAAGTGGTCAAAGGAACACTGAAAGTTTGAAAAAACCTGAAATAATTGAAGCGAGAATATCGAGAAACCAACGTGCAATATCTTGTAGGAATTCAATAAATACAAGAAAATATTAATAAGATCAAAATGATGAAGCTAATCACGATTACAAGCAACTTTAAGCAAAAAGCCTTATTCTTAATTACCTATAAATCTGTATTTGTATTATAATTATTAAATCAATTCAAAAATTCTACCTTACCAAAAAAGAAACAATTTCCTTCGCACTATATTTAAGGTTTAATGGAATAATTATTTTATGGTTTAAAGAAATAATTATTTGAATTAGTTATAATTAGCTCTTAATTTTTTTTTTAACTAGGATAAAGGATTTTTCTTATCCAACTCTGTAAGAACACCTCAAATATTTTTAATGTTTGATACTTATTAATAAACAATTATCGAGAAAATGATGCCTTTCATTCAATCAAAGAGATCACACCCAATCTTATAATTAAATTTAAAATTAAGCATTGTATATATGGGTTTTAGATAATTTTAATGATAAAAGCCTTTATTTACAATATAAAAATGATTAAATGCAGTGAAACTTCATTTTAAATAATTAGTCTCTTCCAAAACTTTATGAGATTATGTTTTTATTAAAAGCATATTTCTAATCAAATATAAGATGATAGAAACTGCTTCTTTAATTATGAAATACCTTAAATTAATTTTTTAACATAAAAAATGGCCTCCTATATCTATTATTTTTATCATTGTTTAATTATTTGCACTTTTTATTTGAATTTTTAACACAGAAATAAATAATCAAAATAATATTTTAAATAGTTAGGCCTTTAAGAAAATTTTTTCCCACTTACTATATAGATAACAAATTAATTTAATTTATTTATTATTATTCCTAAAAGTTGGATGATTATTTTTTGGAAAATTAACTTCAAATCAGTAAAAATATTTTGGTTGATAAAACCTAATAAGAGAAATAATAAATATTTCTTTGAAGGAATTTCAACCTTAATTTAGAAGACTTTGTTTGTCAGGATGAATTTACAATTTGCAAATTATTATAATACTATTAAGGGAAAAAATATTTAGTACTTAATAATTTTGAAAACTAATGAAAAAATAAATGGTATTAGCAATAAAATAATAAAAATATAACACAAAATCTTTTTAATTTTATAGAAAATATAAGTTCTCGAACAGCTTTGTTTATCCCAGTATCCCAAGTAGTTGTCACTGTCAGCATGAATAAATTTCCATGACATTTTCCTTCCTCTTCCTCTCTGAAGTCTTTGAATTTACCATCGCTGAGCTTAGATTGTTTCGTCTTAACAAATAATTACAAATTAAAATTTATCTTTATCCTATTACAAATTATGAAAAATAATATTTATAAGAGATTAACAGGTGTTATATTCGCATCATTCAAGAGGAAATTTAAAGTCAAATTATTAAAATTTCTAGAAATATATAATCACCTTGTTTATCAGATTTTAGTTGTTAGAAATCTCTTTAGATAATATATTTAAATGCCACTCCTTTTGCTAGACTTGTCTCTTAATGTGGTTTATTAGGAAGAAGTTATTCATAAGTGCAGAGGTAATCTTTGAAAAACTAAAGAATACTTTTCTATTAATTAATTTTTGTGAATTATTTTTACTTAGCCAAAATAAAAATTCTCTTAGTTTAATTTTCAATTTTTTGGTTGTTTGTTTCATAGAAGAAGATATTATTCTATACAATTTTACTTTTCTAAATAATATTTGTATGGAAAACTTTATTTATGAGTCTATTGCTGTTTTTTATAGATACCGTTTGAAACATTAAATGTTAAGAAATTAGTATTTCCTTTTTTAATTTCTATAATATTTTGGAGTATTTTGTTTTTTATTCAATTCCTATGGGAAAAATTTATTATTATAGTTAATATTTTAAATTTTAATATTTTTTAATATGATTGTTTTTGTTATTATAGATGATCATTTTTATCAAATAAAAGAATAAATTTTTAATCAACTTAAAGGTTGTTAAAAATAAAATTCAGAAGTAAATAAGTATGCTAAATTCTATATTATTTTAATATTTTTTAATTCTTAAGTATAATATATATTTACAAAATTACTATTAACTTATTCTTAAAATTTATAACAGTAAAATAAAAACGCCTGTTTTATTATATTTACATTATCTAAAAAAGTTATAAATTATTACTAATTGTGATTAATGGTATCATTATTTCAAAAGCTTAGTCTATGGTCGACTGACAACGGTGGACTCTGGAACGGTCCAGTACCAGTTATTTGGCGGCCTATGGATGTATAGATTCAGGTCTACAACAGCTAGTAGGATTTGAGGGAGAAGATTCTGGGAGAAGTTTCATGCAATTATTATATTATTTTAAAATATAATAACATTTACAAAAATTCAAAAATTTAGATTTTTATGACCCATTAAAAATTTAAAGGATATTAAGGTATAAAAGGAAAGAAGTTCCTCCAGTTTAGATAAAAGCTAATAGAATTTAGAACACTTTGAATTATCTCAAATACTTAAGAAATTTATAAAATGGATAATTCCAGAAAACATGCCTAAGAGTTTTTAGATGAACTGGTATTCAAAAGAAACGAAATAGTAATTCAATGGTGCTTAGAATTATTGCAAAATAGAGATATTGACAAATTGATTGATTATTAAGCATAATTATAGCAATAAAAATTGTCCCGAAGTTGGTTGATAGGAAAAATAATATATATTTTAGTGCAGGAAACTTTCCTGACATTTTTTTCTTCTCATAAACTAGTGCAGGAACTTCTCCCTTGAATGCTCATATATTACCATTATTAACTTCTTGATACTAACACAATTGTATTTAACATAATTGCAAAGTTCCAAGAGTGCATGGTGATATTGAATTGTTCATTATAATAGTAAAAGGTTTCTGCAACTTCGACAAATACTTTATCTCCTACAATGATTTAAGTTTAGCCATTTCGATATATAAACGATCAAAGCTGAACTGAAAAGTGGAAGTAAACTCTAATTTTCACAATTTTAGACTTGAAACTTATGGTGAAGACTCAAGGTAAAATAAGGAGTTAGGAGTATAAGTTTTTGCATTTACTATTCCATTAAGCAGGTAGCATTCTAAGTTTAGTAACATTAGGACCATATATCCATTGGGAAAAGATTATTTTAAGAGATATAATATATTAAAGGTAATGTAAAATTTTATTTCCACTTTTCTTCACGTTTTTTTATTCAGTAATAGGTTGGTTCATGATTCCATAATATATCTCAATGAAATCACCCTTATAAATAGAAGGAAAAAATCTAATTGTGTTAACAAGATATTTCTTAACCTACTATAACGAATTCATTTCAACATTAGTGAAGAATAGCTCAAGCCAAAGAATTAACAGAACATTATATTTATGATATCGAAACAATTTAATTATAAAAAAAGGAAACCTACAAAAGTGCATGAGATAATGAAATTAGGTGAGTGAATGACATAAAGATGCGTAATTATCTCTTCTCTATGGTCACTCTTTATATACAGAACCTGCATTTATCTTTTTTTAAATGTCGATAGAGTATCATTTTTTGTCCCTATTACATAATTTCACAATACTTAGTTCGCAATAACAAACCTATGGGGAAATTTTCCTGCCCCAACATTAAATTTTAAATTGTTTGGCAATAAAAATGTTAGAAACAAATAAATTTCAATATCAATTACTATAACCATGTACTAAAAAACTTTATTGATATATAATTTTCAAGGTACAAAATTATTCTTTGAAAATTATATATTATTAACAAGGCTAAAATAATTGTTTTTATTTATTAATAATGTAATAATCATTAAAATGTAAATTCATTATCAAGGTAGAAATGATATTTGATGCTAAATAAAAAAAATAACTATATCCTAATTGTCGATAAAGATTCTTTGAAAAATATAAAAATTACATATTTTAATTTATGGGGCAGGAAACTTCACTCCATGGCATATAAAATTTTGGGGAAGGAAACTTCCTCTAAACCTACTTTGAACCAGAAGTAGAAAAAATATCTTCTACTTTAAGAGAAATTTCTAAATATTGCAACTAATAGTTTCATAACAAAGAGTAAGTTTTAGTTTGAGTTAAATTTTCAGTAGAATGTATGTTCGAATTTAGAAGTAAGTCAGTTGAAAGTTTAGTGCAAGAATAGTGATGAGTGAAAGCTAGATAAACACTGTTGAATACCATCGCTAATTTTCAATCTTAATATTGTGGAAATGTTCAAGCATCATTTTCGTACCTTTACAAATGACTATATTAAGACTATCAAAAACCTAAACTTGCACTATATCCTTGTCACTCTGTATCCGATATATAGACTACTCAATAAAAATAGTTACAGTAAGATTAGTAGGCTAAGAGTATAAATCAAGATAAAAAACCATCGTAATTTTATTGTATAAAAAAGGATGGATAACCAGGAGATCTATACTAAATTTATAAAATAATTTTAGAGAATTTAATACACATGGAGTTGATAGATGCATTTAAAAGATTGTTAAAGTTAAACTAAACAAACTATTTACTAGTATTTATTAATATTTCAATAGATTCTCAATATTCTATTATAAAAGATTTATAAAGACAGTTTGATTATCTTTTAGGTCCATACAATACATTTTTTTTCAGTTAAAAATAATTTGATTTAAACTTAAACTTGAGGGAAATCTTTTTGACTATTCGTTTTTTTACATCATATTTGTTATGCTACCGAATTTAATATTTTAGTTTTTTTTTAAAATGCTTTTGTTTATAAGTAATATATCAATAAGTTTAAATTTATTATACTCGTCATTACGCTAGGTGAAGTTTCGGCATAGTTTCAAATTTATAATTAAAATGAGTAGGATATAATTAAAATTGTTAATTAATTCATGTTATATTTTTAATTGCATCATTATAGTCTGTCAATGACTTTTTAATATATTTTTAAAAGTTTAATATCTACTTAAAAATCACTTTGTCCAAGAAACTCCCTTTAAATCTTATAAAAATAACATAGGCTGGAACAATCTTTCCCATATATTTAATTAGCTTATTTATATTGAATTAAATCATATAGATATAATTAATAAATTAATATAAATATTATCAATACGATTATTTATAGTAGATAGAAAATTTTTTTTTAGAATAATTAAATTTAAATATTCATCAATAATTTAAAGGCTTATTACACAATCCTTAATGACTAATTTTGTATGCTATATGTTAAAAATTATTATAATTAATAATTTCATTAAACATTGAAGAGATAATTGGAGAAATTATGTTTGTCTCTTGGTCTTAAGTTTATCCATTTATATCCTAAACTGTTTTATTTTTAAAAAAATGCATATTTTGTTAATACATTGAGATGTATTTGTTCAATTATTTATGACTATAAACAGAATAATATTAATTTATTTGACAGTTAAATTTAAAGGTTTTTATTTAATAAGACTAAGCATCCAAAAATAATCAAATGATGCTCACGATTTAATCATAATTATAAAAATGTATAAAATATAAGGTTTAGTTAAATATCATGGATATAATTCTAGACAAGTTTCAAACATTATAAATGTAAAATTTATTAATATTAGTATTTAATCTTTGGAATATTTACTGGATGTGTGGAATTGAGCTTTAAATTTTGTAGATTCATTTTATTTTGAAAAGCAAACAATAAAATTGTAATAAATTCTAAGAAAATAAAATGAGGAAATAGTTAAAATTATGAAATAATTATATAATCAATAATTTATAATTAAAGTTCGGAATTTAGTTGTTATGTAAGAATTTTTATTGGCTCTAACATTTAAATATTATAATTAATGAATCTAGCATTTTCTACTCTTAATATCATTTAATCTGATATTTTTATTTTTTTAATACATTTTCATATTTAGGTTTAACTGATTTAAAGATTTAAATATTTTTGTAGAAATTTTTTAAATATTTTTTCCTGTTTAAATTTCTCATTTTAATTAACCTAATCTTTATAAATACTGCAATATATTTTTATATTAAACATATTTACTCTGATACAATTTAAGCGAGGGTTCAATTGATTAGAATGATTCAATAAATATGATAAAGATCGCAAATCTAAATTACAATTTTTTATTTAAATTCCTTTTTCTTCTTACCCATTTATTAAATATTATAAAGTTAATACAATTTCTTTGTACTTATAACTAATTTAAATATACATTCCTTATTTTATTATAAAATTTTAGTAAAAGTTTCTATTTTAATAAATATTATCGAAAACTATTAAAAGTTCAAACCTTGATAGTTAATTAAAGTTAACATCTTTAAATATTTTTAGTTAGGGATTAATTAGTATGGCAAATTATAATAGTTTTTTTTAAAAAAAAAAGGTTAAATATTTTTAAAATTTCTTGAAAAAGTATGAGCTATTCGACATTTTCAAAAACAATTAAAAACTCAGAGATTTTATTAATAAGATAAAATGAAAAAATCAATATATTTTATAGTCCTTATTAACTGGAATTAAGAGAACCTATAATAATTAAGGTAACTGAGAAATAAATGTTAAAATAGAAAAATATATGGAAACTAAATACATTTAAAAAATGAATAAGTTCTATTAAGATTAATGAAATTATAAAAATTTTCAAATATAAGATTTTGAAATTAAAACAAGAGTTTTTAAGATCTTATTTTATCAAATTTCACAATAGGATGCTCATAAATTTAGTTGTAAGTTATCTATTTAATCTTAGCTTTATTATCATGTGACTTAGAAGTTTTAAATTATCATAATTTCTACTAAAACATTAATTTATAACAGGAAATTATGAATTAATAAAATCACTAATTATCATAATAGAAATATTTTATATTTATGGAGATATAAAGTCATTTTGAATGTAGATCTTTTTTTTTATAAAAAATGAAAATATAAAAATTATTTAAAAGAGAAAATTTTTTAAAAGATTATTTCAAGAAGTTCATTTCAAAATTTTAGCATTTTAATCAAAATTTTACAGAGAGAGGTTATTGATGATTTTAATTTTTATATAAAATAATGAAGACCATCAAGATATAACATTTTTTAATACATTTCTTGTTTGATTAATTTAATAAAAATCCAAATTGATGTTAAAAATTTAAAAATAAAAAACTTTTTATATTATTTATCATAAATCTGATAAATTAGTAAGTTTTTTTTAATTCTAAAATGTAGGAATTAATACATATACCAAAGTTGATGATCGATATAACTTGGGGATTTTATTCAGGAGCAGGAGAACTTTAACATTTCCTAAATAAGTTATATAAAAATATCTTTAACAGGAATATATAAATACTTTGAAAACTGTGAAAACTAATAATAATAATAATATAATAATAATAATAATTTATCCTCATCGGGGGCTCAAGGCCCCCCGGATGAATATATATGTGATATATATGTAAGGGACATGCCCTTTTAATTTTAGGTTAAATCTTTTTACAATCTCAAATTTGTCCTTTGTCTGTCATTTCATTTAGTATCTCTTGCAACTCATTCATGAGTTGGAAGTTCTTTCTATCTTTTTATCTATGTCTTTCCATCTGGTGAAAATAGATTTGTTCCTTGTAGAACTCAGTGATCTATCTTGATAACTCTACTGCTTCTTCTGCAGGAGTTTAATAGTGTCTATCTTCATAGACTGAGAAATCTATGAATTCATTCAATTTTTACTAAACATTGTGATTGTTAGTTAGGTATTGAAAAGATTTCTCCATACGAAAACTAATAATTACTTTTTTGATATTTTATTATGTGTTTATAATAATAAATTAAATAATATATTAAATGAATTTGATGTTTTTTTTATCAATCAATAATTTTCCTAAAAAATTGCAACAATCTAAATAATAAATATCTTACACATTATCTGTTTACTTTTATGTTAATAATTTTATTAGCAATCTTGAAAATATGGTAATCAATAGTAATTTATACATATTTTATTAAATTTTTTTAATGAATTATTGTTAATATATTAAAAACTTTTCTTATTAACTTAAAGTGTATTAATATCTAAATTATTTTTATTAAATATTGTTTTTTAATTTTTTATATCCTAAAATTGATTAGTCCCTGAGCAAATTGTTAATGGACCTTATTTTAAGAGCAATATTAGAGATTTCCTATTCATACTTACATTTTCAGTCTCAAATGAAGCCTTTTAATAATGGGGGATAAAAGTTTTGAGCAGGCGCAATTACTGGTCAGATAAACACATATTTTTGTCCCATCTCAATAACTATTCGAAAGGAAATATTGTTTTATTAAAAAAAATTGTATAGAATAGTTAAGAAATATCTTTAATTTCAAAAGATGATCAATTAGCAAATATATTCTCAAATTATTACATTTAGAGTAATTCATCACAATAAAAAGTCAAAAACTAAACAATTAAAAGTGGGGAAAATAGCGGTAAAAGATGGAGAATAAAGAAGGAAACAGCTCAAGGAAAAGAATGCCTGTCTACATGGAAGAGGAAGATGTGGCATCAAAGAAGAAAGGTTCCATTCAAGACTATTTTGAATATTAAAAGAAGCCGGAAACATATCAGACTCAAATCTACCCAAATATTGAAGTTAACAATAATAATAACTATAAAAATCTTGAAAAATACACAGTCACCCTTGACAATAGCCGTCAGCTTCACTTTTAGTCATAGGGATAGTCTGAAGGCTGTGTAAAGAGAAATGAAAGATTTGGTGAGAAACAGCGCAGCTATAGAAGAATATATTATAGGCAACAAAAGATAGGTGGCTATGCATAACATTGAATTGAAAATCTGTCTACAAAAAGTCGAGGTCTAAATTAGAAACTCAAACAAGATTCTATGATGAAAGAATTGGAAGATAAAAAATCAAACTTTATTTCTCTAGTGGAAACGAGACTCTTAAGGATCATTGGATTGAACTAGCAAAATATTACTTAAACTCACTTAGCAAGGAACTGTAGAGTACTTACAATGAATAGCGGTAAATACACTTTGAAAACAATAAAAACCCTTAGATAATTCTTGACTTGAATATACTCTAAGTGGGAGGATTCCCGTTACACGTCATTACTATATAAATTCAACCATATTAAAATAAAGAGGTAAAAAATTCCAGAACCGCTTGATATTTAATGATCAGATCAATTAAACAGAAATGTGATAAACAAAAGATAATAGTTATGGGTGACTTAAACTCCACCTAACAGAAAAAGTAATTGAATAAGAAAAGAAGGACTAGCGTAATCAATCCTTGAAGGAGTGGGAATTCACAAAAAAGGGTATCAAATAGACCAACATTTTTTTCTAATGTAGAAACTTGTTATGGAAACTTGATTAATTGAGACTCATTAACCACAACTTGATTTAAGTAAGACTAAGAATAAAGTTTGGAAGTGATGACCTAAAACTGATGGACAAAGTGAAAACAATAAGATTAAACAATATCAGGAAACTATGATTGAAAGCTTTTATAGATGGAAATTGAAATCTATTACATGAGGAGTTGGAATCATTATTAAGGAAATTTTTCGACTATAAACTTTAAAATTAAAGTAAAATTAAAAGTGTTACCAACAACTTCCATTGTAGACTGTTATGAATAACATCACAAAAGGAAACAGCCAACTCTTTGACAAAAAATAAAGTAATGGAGCGAAGCTTTTAGGGATATGGAACATTGCCTAGATAGAAATTACCTGAAGGGTTTCTTGTATCTATTAAAGAGATTTATGAAAAAGTAAAAACAATCGCAACCAATCAAAGGGTTGACGATAGATGATGAAAGAGTTCAACTAGGAGAGTAAGCAACAAAACAGTTAGTTGAATTCTACAAATGTCTTTTTGTAGACGAGATGTCGCAAGACTAATTAGTGAATAATTCCAGACTTGCGATGATTGAGGAGAAAACTGGAAACATATTATGTGAAGACGTAGACATAGACAAAAGCATCATGACATAAAACTTCATAAAAGTAATAGGACAAGATGAATCTGAAGGAAAAAGGCTTGCAATTCAGAAAATATTAAGAGAACGTTAGTTAAAAATTGTAGCAAAGTAGATAAACTCAGGAACAACTTGACAATACATAAAAGAAGATCGATTAGTTCTGTTGAGCAGTACCCTAAAAAACAACACTAGACCAATAAGTGATGAATTCACATTTGACCAAGATTGTTGAAAAAAATCATAGTCAACAAACTGCAAGAGCAAAAAAGAGATTTTTTAAAAAGAGGCAACTAATAAAATGAATTTAAAGAAAACAAAAGTACACTTATTAATTTGATAATACTGCTAGAGCACATCAAACTATTGAGGAAGAAGAGCAAGAATGAGAAGCGTACTTATTCTTCGACTTATAAAAAGCATACGACTTGGTTAGGAAAGACAAACAAATGCTCATTCTTCGCCAAAGGATAAAATGAGAGAAAGACCACAAAGTATTTTGTCCAATTGAAGAACTTTACAAAAATAAAAAAACAATATTTGAAGGAGAATATATCTATGCCTAAAAAGGTGTCGCTTAAGGAATTAGATTCTATCCACTGTTATTCAATATTTATCTACAAGACGCAATCTATACGTAGCACAAGATAATTTCATTGATAAAGCAAGGAAAGCTGATAGCTTATGCTGATGACATAATAATCACGAAAAATATACTATAACTAGGCATAGTACTAAAGTGTTTCAGTGAGATAGAAAATTCACATAATCATAATTTTTTGAAATAAGTTGAAATTTAATTTCAATTTAATAAATAATAATTACAATAGTAATTGTAAATGTAATAATCAAAAATGAAAATCTACAAAAAAGCGTGAACATTTTTCAATTCTACTTCGTTATTAGCTCCATTAGTAGGAGTGTAATTTTTCTTGTCTTTTTTTTGTCTTCAGTTGACTCTTCTCCATTGATCTTGGTGCCACCCCTGTAAAATTAATTTTTTTGAAATTTTTTTAAAAAAATACTTTTTAAATTAATGAGACTGCCACCTTCTGATCAGACATGTTTTAATTTTCTTATATTCATCATATATTTTATATTTTAAATCAGTTTATTTTTTAAAAAATTATGAATATAATACTCAAAAAAAATATGATTCCTGAGTGAATCATAATAATTCAAAGGAGTTGAAAAAAGTAGCAGGAATAAAGAAAGCCTTAGAGATCAAGTACCCAGGCATGAAAATATGCTTATACACGAAAATTCTTCTGAAAAATACTTGGGATGAAATAAAAAAAAACCAAACATAATTTTACCAAAATCTGACAAGGTCGAACAACTCAAAAATCTATGATACCATAATGGTTTATATAAGATCATTAGTTATCTATAAATACACCCCTTGCTACTAGGTAAACTATGTTAGAAGAAATTAAAAAGATTTAGATACAACCAAAAAGACTAGCATTCAGAACCCCTTTAGATACTAATAATAAGACTCTGAGAAATGTCACTCAATTCAAAGAAAGAGGGACAAGGGAGATTATTGAATAAATAGGGTTGAAAAGAATTTGAAAAGAAAACACAAACTTAGATAATGTCATTATTACAAAGAAAGCCAAGGATCAAGTAAATAAAAGTATGCAGGAACAGATGATAAAGAAGAAACTTTTTAAACTAAGAATGTGATGGATACGATTATGGCGATCAGTCAAGGAAGGACAATAGTCTGCAACGGCATTAACCATAATTATAAAAAATGTTCAAAAAAACATTCTTAAATTCATTGCACAATAAAAATTACAACCTCATAAACGGATCAGGAGACTCTACAAGATTTTCTTTGATAGAGAGGAACCACAGACTAATTGTTTTGGACAACAAAACACAAGTCGAAGTAGTTGAAAATACTATCAGAAATCCAAAAAGTTATTTAAGGTCACATACGTCATGAGACAACAAATAAAAACTGATGTAGACTAAACGTAGATGTTGTGATCCAGTGATTCAAACATCTATATAAGAAAATGATTCCCCAGAGGTATAAATTGCAAGTATATTCAGAAAGTAATGAATTACGTTTCAGTTATTATTATAGAAGGATTTTTATTGCATTTAATTTACTTTTTAGTAATTATTTATCTGTTTATCTCTAAAAAGTCAAATAAAATATATGTGATTCATAAAATAGAAATACTAGACTAATTGTAAATCATCGTAATCTTAAGCTAAATATAATATGAAAATAAACTATTATTAATAGAATTTTTTTATATAATAACAATTAGAAATTTGATAAATTCAATTGGATAATTCAAATTGAAATGAAGATTGATGGATAGGGAAAATTTTATAAATTACTTTTTATTCTAAAAATCTTTAGAATCCCCTAATTAATCTTATCTCTTAATAATTTAATCAACAAAAATGAGAGTGGTTTATGAATTAATTTCTTCTTTAATCAAAACTAAGTAAACTCTTATGCTCTTAGACATTCCTTCATTAATAACTTTTAATAATATAGTAGAAATTGTTGGAATTTGCATAGAATACAAATTCTCGAATATTAAAACCTTATTCTAGCTAAATATAAATTTTACAAATATCTGCTCCTAATCATTTATATAAATATTTTATAAAAAATACTGTAAAACAATCTTCCCTCATGCATACTTACCTTTATCATAATATTATTTAAATGCTAATTTTTTATTTAATTGAAAATCAGCTAAAATTTTTAGAATTGCCAAATCCAAATTGTATATATAAAATACAAAGAAATACTTTTTCCCTTTTCTTTCATATTAGTTCATAAATTCCTAAAGCTAAAAAATTAATAGAAATTTTCTCACTTTGTGAAGTTGTGTATAATAACTAGAGATACAATAATTTGCAAGAGGTAATGTAAAAATGCGAGAAAAACTCCTTATTTATAAACAGAAAAATTAAGGTAAGACAACTTTTGACAAAAAGATATATCATTTCAACTATAGTATCACTAAGCATAATAAGATCCAATAAAATATGGATAAAAGTAAAAATTTTTTATTGATGGCTATTTTTATTGAATAATTAAGGAGAAATATCTATGATGATGAATTATCTGAAAAATGCAACAAGATTTTAAAAGTTTCTGATATTTAATAAGTATTTAATTAATATTTATTTATTATATATCACTTATTTTTAAAATAGTAACATATGAATTTCGTATTAATAACTATAAGATTCTTCTCATAGCGAGAAAAATTTATAAAAAATTTTTCGATTTGATAAGTTAACGATTAAAATATTTAAAAATATATTATAAGTATAGTTTTTGATATCTAATTTTAAAACTGGTGAATATTCAAATTTTACCTCAATATTATAATTTTTTTGTATTTTGAATCTACCGTATATATTGCAAATGATTGGAGTAAAAGATAATATTACTATAATCAGAATAACTATTCTTAAAGAATCTTGGGTAGTAGAAAGCAAATTTATCAAGTTAGAGAAATATAGAATTATGATTATGAATAAGTCTTTATCAGAAAATCATTTGTTATAAAATCTGAATCTACAAAATTATAATACTACTTTTAATAATTTCTTCTTGATTGCTTTGAAAATCATTATAAATCTTAATCATTTTAGAATAAATTATTGCTTTTTAAATTTTAAAGTATCTATACCAATTTAACTTCTTTATTTTATTTAAAGTTTTCTTTATCAGTTTAAGGAATTTTATTTTATAATTAAATTCTATATATTTTTAAGAATACTCTAATGTCATTGATTCATAAATCATTCATCAGGATGGAATTTTCTAAATTTATTATTTTACAAAATGTATTAAGGATAAAGCTATAATCTTAGACATAATTTCCTTGGAAACAAACTTCCCAGATTTCAAATCTTATTTTGTTCGATTGATTAATTGAAATGATTTAATTTATCTTATTATATTCCTTTCTCATTCTTGATAAATAAGCTTTTCACAACTCACTACTTTCTTAATCAAGATTATTGTGCTAGAAAAAAAATTTAAGTTAATACGAAGTTTTCATAAAGAATGAGATAAATATTTTTACATAGTTTGAAAAATTTTTTATAAAACCCTAATTAGTAAAATTTAAAGGCATTTGTGGTAAATAAATTGTGAGAGTAATTAATTTCAATATAGATTAATATTATTACTATATTCATTAATAAATTATACTTAAAATAAATTATCAAATCCTTTTTCAAATTTTTGTTGTAAATATTAATATAACAAAACTGTGTTTAATTATTATTATAGGGGGTTCTTCTTTTTTTGCTGTATCTAAAAGTCCTTTCTATATTTTAATAAAAATACTGATTTCTTTAACCTAATTTTTGAATTATCTTTAATACTCTGTGCCTTTCTATTAAATTCAAAAGGAATCATCATAAAAATTTTCATTTAATTTCTGAGTCTTTCAACTGTAAGAATAACAGAAACTGCTTTTTTCTTTAATTTTATTTTGAGAGATATTTCCAATTATTCAAACATATTTAAATGAAGTATATTGAAGTAAAACACTAATATTATTCCCTAAAATTAATAGTTATACATACAAAATTTTATAAATTAATCAAGGGTTAAATTCTTTATAAACACCAATTTTTTAACAAGATTAATTAGAATAATTAGTTTTAGAGAAATTTAAAATTTACAGAAGTTTATTAGTTATTAATAAATCACTCTATTCAAATGATTGGACTCTTTTATCTGTATGAAAAATATCATCTATAACTTTTTATAAAAAAAAAAGATAATTTATATTTATAATATCTTCTAAATTGAGATAGAATCTTTTTTTTTATATGATTCTTAATATAAAATAAGTATGAATACCTCCTTCAATAAAATCTTTTAGATATACCACTTCTTTAGGAGCTAAATTCTATATGTGAAAATTGCAAGACAACTTACTAAATTGCTTTTTGAATGTAAAAAATGTATAAAATATGAGATTTATTTTGCTAATAACTATAAAATTAAATTTTTTAACTTTAAGTTGTATTAGACTCAAATTTTTATTATTGTTAAAATAGATAAAAATAAGAAATTTGAGAAATACAAATTAATTTTTAAATATATTAGTAATTACAACTGTCATGATTTAGGAGTATCATTAATACTAATTTGATTTAGATTTAAAATTTAATTAATTAATATAGATATAATATATTAAAAAGTGGTCAGGTGGTCTGGCCGGAGTTTTTGGTGGTCCACCACAAATGTATTATATAATTAATATATGAATTACCAATGTGTAGAACTACAAGGGAACCAACACACCGAAGACCATTACGACGGATGTTTAAAATGACTGAGAGGCCATCGTGACCTTATTACTGCGCGGAGACTCAGTAAGAAAACTATTAATAATGTCTCACAACCGTGACTAATTCTTCCTACAGATTCAAAGCTAGGGTAGCTCCGACCTCTGGAAGTAGTGCCAATGCTTAATGACAAGTCAACTTCCGGGATTCAGTCACATTGAGGTCTACAACGATCGTTCCAATGAGATTTACTACCTCTGCATTCGCTTCAAGACAAATCCCATCGGAGCCAACAAGTAATACTTCACAGAAAAGAAGCGCAAAGGCAAAGCGTTTATGACACAGCTGGAACTAACCGCCAAGCTATCGGACATCATTCATCCGAGAAGTTCGCATCAGAAGTGGATAAACTAAAGCTAATATACGGGCCTTCTCATCATTACGAGCAGTTTATCGCAAAAAAGAATGCTAAGAAGGTGAAGGAATCATAAATGCAGGAGAGCGGTTCTAGAGGCGCTGTCGATGTTACCAATGACTACATGATCGAGAGGTTTTCAGGGGGAGCACAGTCAAAAAAGGAGTTCATTCGGAAGAATTCAGGTGACGTGACCCAGCTAGTAACCATTGCCAAGGCATACAACTCAATGAACTACGCTGATCAAGTGATACAGAAGTCTGGTGTCTCCATTAGGGATAGGGTACCAATCATTAAATCTCTCCAAGAATATATTGCCGATCTCAAGAAAAACGGTGATGATTCCAGAACCCCAAAGGATGCCGATCTACAAGTACTTGACTACCTCCACATTCTCGATGCCCTGTATGAGCTCCTAATCAAACGCAAGAACAGAAAGATTCACAGCATCTGGATATACTGGACAACCAATACGGGGTAGACAAAAATCATTCGCATTCTAGAGGAGATATTCGTGTGCAAACAATATGTACAGTTAAATTCACATTTTCACGTCCAATGAAGAAAGACAAGGCCGGCGTGCCACAAATACTCATCATTAACGAGCTCAATCTCCCGAAGGTATATGGATCATCAGGGATTGCGGGGATGAAACGTTTAATGGAGAGTGAAGGGATGGCCATAGAGCAGAAGTATGGCGGCGTTGAATTCAGGTACACGGGGTGTTTCATAGTCATCACATCAAAAACACTGCCGTTTAGTAAGATGGACCCTGAAGATGCCAATGCTTTCAAGTCGAAATGTCTGCTCTGCCAATCCGAGATACCGACACTAAGCGGGGAGGAGGCATTCCCTCTAACAGCGCCAATGGTAGCCCGGTTTCTCTACTCAAGATTTTAAACCGATCAGGAAACCAAGAAAGCAGCAGAATGAGATCACATAGTCAGTGGTCAGAGACAGAGGAGAGATGTCTAGTGAGTGTACGCAGTATTAGTTTAATCTACACATTGGTAATTCATATATTAATTATATAATACATTTGTGGTGGACCACCAAAAACTCCGGCCAGACCACCTGACCACTTTTTAATATATTATATCTATATTAATTAATTAAATTTTAAATATAAATCAAATTAGTATTAATGATACTCCTAATTCATGACAGTTGTAATTACTAATATATGTAAAATTAATTTGTATTTCTCAAATTTCCTATTTTTATCTATTTTAACAATATTCAAAAATCTAAAATTCTTTTATTTTTGAATTAATGTAATTTTGTTTATAAAGAAAAGTTAATGTAATTATATAATAATGATTTAAATTTGATTAAACTGGAATCAAACACTACATATATTTATATGCTAGTACAGTAAAATTTTATGGCAAATATACTGAAATCATTCAATATATTAATTTTTAGATTTTTCATGATTTGAATATAAATTCAGTGTACGTTTTTATTTTCACTGATTCTCTTGTTTTCCATAATTTATTAATTCATAAATTTTAGATAGTCTTGAAATTATTTTGGTGCTTGTTGACGAATATTTGTTTTCATACTTTTATATCATTTAACGAATTATAATATTCTCAAGGGAATATTATTGCCTTTTATTATATTTTGTTTCAATTTTATTTAAAATTAAATAAATAAATTTATTATTTTGAATATATTTTAAGAAAAAGATTGTAAAAAAAGATTAAAGTAAATAAAATAAAAGCTAAGAGATATAAATAATTATTTGAATAATATTTTGTAATTCAATAGTTATTAGCTTTTAATTAGTTTTAAATGCAGCTTATTTTATATTATTATATTGAGAACTTGATTGTGATATAGAATTGCTTGGGAACCTTAAAATATGAATAAATTACCTGTGAGTGATTATGAACTCCCATTTCTCATAATAGTTATAATCCTTCATCACTAATTGATAGCCTTATTTTAATTCTTAGTATGAAAAGCTGGAAATTTTATTTGACTATGAAAAAAGGGAATGGATATTTTGTCTTTCTGCACATAGGCCACGGATCACTATCATCAATATTTTTAGCAAATATTCTTTGAATAGTAGGGTATCTAGGTTTATACTGATTTAAACGCAGCTACAAGGCAATTAGCAACGTCACTTTAAAAATGTTTCTACCCAAATGTCATTCTTTAACGCTACCATCATGAGTTAAATGAATATAACTCATTAAATTTTGGTACTTCTGAGATAATAGCATTACAAAAAAAAGCGGAGATAAACTTGACAGAGCCTCTTTTTTAATAGCATCACTCTACAAAAACGCTATCACGACTGTGGAATTTCCGACTTAGACAACTATAACAACCTAGATAATCGGGCATCTTTGTTTCTATGGTTATCACATTAAATTCAAAAGCTCATTTAATATGTCTCATCATAAGCTCTTGTAGAATTGCTCCTTACAAGAAGCTGTTTTCTCTACTTTTAATATCATTTTCGTTAGAGAACAGTTTGAATATTGACTTGATACAGCGGAGATGACTTGGTAGATTCCTATAGGCATTTATAGACTTTTATAGAAGAATTATCACTCTCATTTAGCTATCCTATGGATTCTTGTAAGCCCCCTATTGCCTACTCAAGATTATTTCGTATTTCTTCTACTTTTGTTTCCAATTACATAACCAATTTCTATAATCTCAGGTATGTTTATTAAGTCAAAGAGGCCAGACTTTTGGTTAGTTGGAATTATACGTGTCTGGAGCATTAAGAACTTTTAGTACAATATTTTCTTTAGCTCTCCCATTTTTTAATCATTTGCCTTGAATAAATAGTTTTTTTCAAAGAAAATTTATTGCATCATGCACTTCTAATGTCCAAAGCAACAATTATAACTCGAAGTTCAATTTTTTTGACCACAAATACTCAAAGACTAACTGTTGCTGTATGAATTATATAGATGAGCAATTAATTGCTGATACAGCCCAAATCTCATGCATCTTTCTTTGTGTGCCCTTGAGTAATCTTTTTATTTGATCGAGTAAGGATAATGTTTTGGGATTTCAATGATTCATTATCTTCCATATATGTTTTGTTGCTTGCTGGATATTTCCCTATTCACTATTGTAAAACATTTTCCGTTCTTATACCATGGGCAATAGCCTTGAATGTGTTATTATAACTATTAATACAGCCTAAAGCTTAGCAGTATCTATTATTAGTTTTTTTTAAATAATTAAACCCCATAAGTAATTCATAAACCAATCGTGGATTATTTATGAAATAGATGTATTTAAAAATATATTGTAGAAGGTTAAGATTTAATGTAAATTAAATAAAGCGAATAATAATTTAATTATATAATTAAAACCCCAAGAGTAAAATTTTAGCAACAAATCGTGAACTGCAAAAATGAATAGAATGAACAAGATAAATATAAGAAAAGCTGATATTAACTTAATCATTTTCATTTAATAAATAAATATATTTCTTTATCAACACTTTAAAGCAATTTTTCGCCTTTGTGAGCTCCATCCTTATTTACTTAAACTTTTTATCTTTCACATCATTAACAGTAGGACTTAGTTTGAAGATATTATGTTTTCATAAAATACTGATTCTTTGTGCGATTTTGTTTTCGCTTATCATTTAGAAGATTTCTTTAGCTGTCTTGAGATTTTCTATTTTAAGATTTACTCTTAGTGTTTTTCGATTTCCTCTAAAATCTGAACTGATTTCTCAAGCAGTATACAATGAAGAAATATTAGAAATTACTATGAGATTAAAGATATATAAAAGAGTTAATTTATTGGTAAAAGGTAATGTTAAACTATTGGTCAGTTGGGGAACATAGATAAGTATATCCTTTGGAGATAGGGTTCAATTCCTTATAAACCCAATTTTTTTAAAAGAATTAGTCTTAAATGTTTTACTTTTATTAGCTATATAAATTAATTATTAATCAAAAATTTAACAATCACCCTTATAACAATGATTTTGGGGTTTTATTAAAACATTTATAATTTATAGCATTCTCAAAAACTTTAAATTTTTTGCCTTCTTTTACAGCATATCGTTTTTTAAATACTGTATAATTCAAAATTTTTATGAATAAATCTAAATCGTTCTTTCATATTTTTATAATTTAACTCTTTTATTAAAGCTTTCTTCTGAGTATTTAAGGAAATTATTAGTGTATTTTCGTTTAATTAATGACATTTCCCTCTTTAATTTAGAGATCTTTTTTTTGAAAATGCTCAGAATTAGAATTAACGATATAAAATTTTTATTACATACTTAAAACGATTTCAAGACTTTTAAACTGTAAAGTAAACAATTCTCAAGATGGTAGTACACCTAAGCTAAAGTATCTAATTTTAATTTAACTAATACTAATCATTTTATACTTATTTTAGTCTTTTATCTATAAAAAAATTAATTATCAAGTTTTACTATAATAACAATAGTTTGTGTTACATTCTAATTTTAAATAGATTAAATTAATATTTATAATCAACATATAAATTTTACTCTATTGTTTTTAAGTAAAGTAATAAAATTAATTACCGTTTAGGTACATTCTTATTTTATTATTTATATCTATTTTGCAAAAAAATATTACTCTTTTATGTACATTTATTTTCACTCTCAACAAATTGAAACGAAAAAAAATGAAAAATGGTATCAAATTTCAATTACATTTATATATTTAGAGTTAATTTTTATTTATAAATCTTTGGAAAAGAATTATAGAAATATTTATTAAAAAATAATGGAATATGAATAGTTTCAATAATAAAAATTATATTTTTCAACAAATTTTATTAATTTCAGTCAATCCCATTTATTAAATAGAAACTCCAAAATTTATAGAGGGTTTTGATTAAAAAACTTATTTCCTTTAATTTTTACTTAATTCATTAATATACTATTAATAAGTTCTAAATTAAACCTTAATAGACCTCAATGAATTAACAATCAATCATAAACAGAATTCAGGAAATTTAATTTTTAATGAAAAAAATTATAAACATCTTTAAAATTATTATATTTAAAAAATACTTATACATTCGGTCAAAAGTATTTAGAATTCAGTGATATTACGGTAGCTCTCCACAAATCGTCTACGGAACGCACAAACGGGCTTCACTAGATTTTAGATATAAGCAAGAGATAAATATCCTTTAAAATCTTTCAGTCATCATAACCCAAATTTTCTAGCTAAATATATGACTTGATATAACCTATAAAGTGAAATAGAAATAAAAAATATTTCTAGTGAAAGGAGATAAGTAAAAAGGTTATTTATAACTCACTAAAAATATGAAAAAGTTACTTAACCCTGAATTATTTTTAAACAAAACTTATATTATTGAAGAGCAGGGTACCAAATATAAAAGTAAAATGATGTTTTAAATTATTGTTTAGTATAGTAATTATAAATTTTTATTTTTTTCACGCATATCACATTCTACAGTTAACTAATTTATAGGCATCAATTTTTAATTCACTATAATTTTGCCAAAAATATACACGCCAGTATAATGACCGCATCAAGTTATTCTAAACTATAGTATGGATGAGGAAACATCCTCTTGGACAGATGAGACTGGAACTTGAAAAGTCAAAGTATGAATATCTGATTATCTTTATCTGGCTGGCTTAAGTCCCAGTATTAATTTCAGTAAAGTATTAAATGAATAAAATATAAAGTATGGAATTAACAACACTTCAAATAAGGAGGAAGTATAGAAAGAGCCTATCAAAAATGAGAAAGTTGGAAGTTACAAAAGTCAGAGTAAGTTAGCTTTTCAATAACTAAATAATTTTTAAAAGATAAAGATTTTAGCAATTATATTTTATAAAAAATATAATTAATATAGTCATTTTGTTTATTTCATTAAATTTAAGCAAAGTATTCTATAGTATACAGAATAAAATCTTTATAAATTATATTCATGTTATTTTCTTTCTTAGTAGAAATAATAATTGAAATTTATTAACACTTTCTCATTGATATTTTAATGATTCTATAGTGATAATACCTATTATCTTTATTAATTATTAATGTTCCTTGTAATTTATTCAATATAAGTTTTGAGAAATCTAAATCTTTCAACAACATCACCCAAATCTTAATTAACTTTATATTATAAAATTCCAGTAGAAGATCTTTGATATTAATTTGAAATCAGGCAAATTTATAACCTTTAAATTTTTTGATAAAATTTTAGGTATAGTTTTTGCCAATTCTTAATTAATTTTACCTACCTTTACTGCTTTTTGGTAGAAATATCTAATAAATTTTAATTAAAATAAACTTATTAAATATTATCGAAAATCATATGAATTATTTGTTCACAAATTTATGAAATTTTAAAAATCATGATTTCTTAATATAAGGTACCAATGCAAAGACAATCATTTAGACTGTCTTTGTATTTGAGTTAATGAAACCAGTGGTCACTACCTAAATGGAATAATAATTTTTCATTCCTCTTATTAAAATCTTTTATGCTAAATCTTATACTGACTTTCCATTCTTAATCACGCTTTGATATTCTCTCCTGTTATTTAATGTAATATTCTTACAATCAGAAAATCTTGTATCATGATTTGTATTAAGTAGCTTTGTTCATAAATGAAGGGAAATAAATTTTAGTCACAATCTATTATGAGGTCCTCTTAAATTTAGCTCTTGAAAAATTTCTCAAAGTACTGTCGTAGCAATCTTCTAAATTAATTTTGATATTTTGGGGTTTAAAATACAGATGAACAATTTTTTATTTTTGCAGTTGCCTCACTACAAAAGCTAAACTCATTATGTTCCTCCACTTTACTAGTCTTATTTATTTAAGATTAAGTAAATTTCCCAAAGTAAAGTCATACCTTCTAAGCAAAATGAGTAAATATGTGGCACTAAAAAATAATTATAATTTTTTTAAAAAAAGATCTTTGGTTATTTAATCAAGATACTTTATTTGATAACCAGTATAGTAGTAATCATTATCTGTCTCATTGTATCTCTCTCTCTCGATGGAATCCACCTTTCTTTAAGCTTAGGATTAATGTCTTGTCTATGTTTATGGCCAAGGGATGGTCTCCTCACAATCATTTATTTATTTGAGTCAATAAGTATTTGTTTCATGATGTATTTAGATATATATATATATACATATTAAAAACTTATGAATCTTCTACAAAGTTTATTAAATCATCATCATTTATAGCTTTTCAATCTTAAGAGTTCTTGTTATTAAAATTGAATCCTTTGCTCCTCAATTCGGATTTATTATTGAAATTTAATACATTTATTTTGTCCATTTTAAAATTCTGTACCATACTTGAATCAGAGTTATGTCCATATTATTTGTAGGATTATTATATTTTAAGTCTTAAATCCTATAATTGTTGGAAAAGCTAAATACAATTAAAAAAACATACGAGTAAAAAACTAATGACATTAGGAATCTCAGCATCACAATAAGTAATTAAACCCCAATCCCATTAAATTTTCAATCTTAAGGGTTCCAGAAAGTTAATATGTATATCAAAATAATGTAGTAATATGATATACTTATATTATTAATTCATGATTTAATATTTTTCTAATTGAAATTAATTACTTCCCTATATTGTCTAAAATGAGTTACTTCTCCTAAATTAATACGAATTTTACATAATTATTTTAGGAGTAGAATCTGAATATTGTTTTGTTCGAATTCGATTCTTTTAGTTGTTACGGTTTTTATTTTTAATAAGCTAGATAAAAAACTAATATAAAATAACTTTTTAATTTCTTATGCCATTAATTTAGTCCAAATTATTTTTTTTAGTCTGCTTTTTCAATACAAGATACTAATTTATTAGCTTTATTAATATTACTACTCAAGCCTCATAATTATGATTAAACCATTTTAAAGGTTAGCACAAATAGTAATTATTTAATCTAATTTTTTTAATTAAAACGCAAGATTTTTTTTCTTCCGTTTTTAATTATTGTAAAGTCATTTTTATAAGAATAAATTAATAATATATATATATATATATATATACAATTCATATAAGAGTTTGAGGTTTGGATTAGTTTTCTTCAATTATTTGTTTCAGGCTTTGAAAAAGTTATAATAATCTTTTTAACAAATTTAAATGATTCATATAATGTTTCGACGATTGTCGAGGTACGTATTTCAATTTTTACAAAAGCTCCTAAATTGTATTTTGATTCCATCTTTATTTCATCATTTTTCAGCTCATTCGATTGTTATATCGTTTGGATATCTATTTCATACAAATTTTCCTATTTATTATACTAATTATTCATAGTTAAGTTATAGCTTTTAGTTAAGCTTTTCATTGAAATTTATAAATATAAGATCTCTGGGAATTATCCTACCACCTTCTGTCATTGTAATTCAAAGCTTCTTAAGTGAATCCTTGGAATAATTAATTTATAAATTCCTCTAATTAACTTAATTCAAGAAAATTTGTATCGAATTTTGTTTTAAATATTTGGTTTAGTTCTAATCTATTATGAATTAAATACTAATAAAACCAGGTGAAATTTCTATTTATTTTTTGGTAGCTTTTATGAATTATTACTTCCTTAATTTATACTAATGTAAGCTGATTTTGGTTTATTTCTAACTAAAATTTGATTTTAATAATTTTATAAAATATTTGGAATATTATTTCCAAATATTTTTCTTGCATTTTTCTGGAATTTTTGATTATTATGATCCGTTTAAACTTTGTTGTAATTCATTCATGATTTCTTTTTTTATTTTACTTTGACAAATTAATAAGTTTCTCTTTTAAACATGCCTTCTTATTTAATATATTCATTATCTTAGTCATCTTATTTTCATTAGTCTTTTTAATAAGCTAATCATCATAAAAATTTAGCAGAATAATCTGAAAGCTTCTATTTAGAATTTTATTTTAAAATTTTAGCCTTCTAAGTTATTTGTTTCTATATTTTTTTTACTCATGCTATATTTATTATTGTTTATCCCATGACTTGATTATATGGTAGTATGGATTTTTTTAATTTAAAATTATAATAAGCAGTATCTGAGTTTCTACTATTACTATCAGGAATTATCTTAGTTTTATTCATAAATGCCTTATAATATATAACACATTCTTTTATTATTAAGTAAATGCTAAAAATAGTTCATAAAAACTAATGATATAATTACAGCTAAAACAAACTTTTACATTTATAACAAACTCTTATAAAACAATATTTATTATAATAAACCCAATTAATTTTATATTTTTTTTTCTTTAGATTTACTAATTAAAATATTGAAAAAGATTATTCATAGTATAAAAAAATAAACATAATTATAACAATTCTATTTTTCTAATAAATAATTTCTTTATTGTATATACTAAAAGTAAGTGTCACATAAACAAATTGTTTAAATGTTTTATTGTGAAAATTTCAAACCTATTCTTAATTTTAATTGACATAAAAGTATATAGTTTGAACAAATTTTATTTGTAATAATTGTTTTTACCTTTGAAACACAATTATAATAATAATATGATCACATTGAGGTCTCTGGGGACCCCTAATCTTAAATATATGTTAATATATGTAAGGTACTAGCCCTTTTATAGATTAGAGTGCTCTTCATTAATTTGGCACTATTTTGTTCTCTCTCTGACTATGTTTTCTCACTTCCTTTACTTCTTTGTGATGATTCTTGTTTTCTTGTGTTTAACATTCTTTGTTATTCTCTGTCTTAGTTTATCATAATAGGGATAAGTTCTGATATGATCTGATGAGGACATGTCATTATGTAAGAATTAGGTAAATGACTGGCTTATATGTTGCACATTACTTTAGATAGTACTACAAATATTCTAATAACCTTATTTATTATTTCCTAAATCCATTGCAAAATCATTTTGGGTGAGTCCTGAATTTGAGTTTATATTGGAAGTTGAATTTTCATTTTTATCTTCCTATTATGTTAATAAGATTTCTAACTTATTATCAAATTCAGTTGTGGATCTGTTCAGATTGTCGACTTTTTCCAATTGAATAGGAGTTGTCAATTTTGTGTTTAGGCCTTAAAAAGATAAGTATTCCATCTCTATTCTTTTTTGTTCCATAGATCTTGTTTCTTCATTGTTTTTGAAACACAATACTTTTTAATAAAAAAAAATTATTTATTGCTTATACATTATTATTATTAATAATAGCTTGAAACTGTTTATCTTTAATAAACTTAATGATTTCAATAAAATTAAAAATTTTAATTTTTTACGTCTATGTTTGTTATAGTTGTAGTGGAATGTTATAATTTAAGAACTAAAATAAATTAAGTTAGGTAATTCTTATCATATTATCATAAATTATTCTATAGGCATAAACCTTCTAAGTTTTACCTTCACCATCTATAATTCCTTATTCATGAAGTTGCATGATTAAATCTTTGTAGTTTATCAAATTATCTATTTCGACTTTCATTTAATTGACTTATCCTTTGTTCATTCAATTTCATCTATGTAGTGTCTCTTCTAAGGAAATTCTTTTGCCTCATTTTCCTTAATTTCTTCAACAGGTTATTGTCTTGATTTTTGTTTGCCACTTTGCTTCATTAGAGAGGCAGATATCCTATTTTGTACTAAAAAGAATAATTAATGGGAACTTGTACTTACGACCAGGATTAATAATATTTTAAAGTGCTACTCAAACTCAGCTAAATATGGACTTTCATATAAATTACTAGTCAATTTTTATATTTCTCGTCATTTTAATTTAGCATCCTAAATCATGAGAAGCAGTTCTTCCTAATCTAATAATTATAAAACGTCAATGATCTATCTCTTACCGAGATGCAATTATTCTCATTAGCTTGGTAACATTTAAGTAATTCAATTTAATTTTATTGAAAAATAAAACCTAATTAAAGAAAAAACTTTTGATAAATACAACTGCTGAAATTACAACGTTATTCCGTTTTAAGTACGAGAATCATGGTCTTGCAAAGTCTTAATCATTATTATAATTATATTATTTTATAAAAATAGTTTAAATAATTTTTGAAAAATAATAGAATTTTTACTGTGAACGAAATTTAACTTTTTATAAAAGAATAATTCCACCAAAATCATAATTAATTGTTGATTAACTATTATAATATTGTTTTTTAAAAAAGAAATTTAATTTGAGAAAGACATATTAAAATTAGTGTTGCTAAATATAACATTTGACAGTCCAGAATCTATAAAAATAATCTTTATTAATTCGAGCAAATTGTGATTAAATAAAATTCTAAGAAAAAAATTAAAATATGTTTTACAAAAGAATTAGGTTGCCATATTTAATTTCAAAAAACTTAACAATTTACAAGTGTTGATTGATAAAAGCTAAAAAATGAAAAGTAAAAAATTTATAGAATAAAAATAATACAGTAGAATTTCTGATGTTGATTGAATTAAATGCTAAAGTAAAATAAAAAAATCATTTTCAATAAATTAGGAGTCAATCACAAATTTAGTTTGTAAATTATCTAAAATCAATTATTATAATCATAAAGTTTCATGAGTTTATTGATTTAAGGGGGCTGATTTCTAATTTAAATGCATAAAAATTTAAATAAGTTTATGTCATTTTTGAATTACTTAATAAAATAATAAACTGACTCACATTCAGAAACTGAGCAATTAAGAGAGAAAAATTAATCAAGGAAATAAGAATTTATTTGCAATTAAATATGAGAGGTACTAAGAAAAAAAACAATTATATTAGAGTCAGTTAAAAATATTAAATTTCAAATGTCTATAGATTTTGAGAATAGAAATTGCAAAAAATAAAATTAGAAAAACCATAAAGTAGAATAAGTTGATTTTTATAAGAAATTTTACATTCTAGTAATGAGTACAAACAATAATGAGAGGATTATCCTAACCAGTCATTTTGCAGCTCAGATATATACTGATTATAGTTTTTATGATTAAAATAAATAAATATGAGAGCAGCATTTAATTAAAAATGAAGCCATGAGGACTTGTAGTTGTAAAAATTATCGAGTCTTTAAATAAGGATTTGCAGAGTAAATTTTATATCTGGGATATCTAAAAGCGGAGACGTTAAATACCAGCTTAACATTTGGAAATCAGAAACTTAGAGTATTTTAAACTTAATCTATGCAAATATCCTTACAGTACTATACAAAAATAAATAAGAAGAGTGGTTTTAATGCTTGATAATGGCACATATCATCGAAATTTGTAACTTTTAAGGAAATTAAGATTACTCTAATAAAACATACTCTAATTGGGTACTTATCATTTGAAATGTTAACAATAGATAAGCTTTTTTTTCTTTAGTTTTTAAAAATGAAGTTTATATTTAAAAACCAGATTTTTATTTAAATTATCCCTAAATGATTGGAGAAAAATGCAGAAAATTATAACATAAAAGGTTTCTAGGGATTTCATCTATCTTCTAACTAAAAATCTCAAATAACTGAACTTTCAATTAACTAGATTGAGACTAAATATAATATGAATCGCTAACATAAACACAAGTATAATTTATTAATTATTTATAAATCACAACTCTTTGTACTATCCTTTTAATTTTGTAAATATGGTTTCAAGAGTCAATCTAATGTCAATATATTATCTAAATAAACATTCTTAGTTCGATTTTTATCCTTTTAAAATTTACAGGAGCCTATAATCAAAATTAAAGTCAACTTATATTGTCAATCCTTCTTTAATTTTTTCTGATAAAAATTATGGCATTCTGTAAAAATATTTAAGTTATAATATTATTTTGAGTCCATTGCTAAGTTATGTCAACTTAGCAATGGATATATAAAACCCTATCAATATTATTTTTAAGATAATTTTGGATTATAATAAATTTACTGAAAAATATCATGTATAAGCTCATTCTTAAATTTATTTATTTTATAATTATAAATTTAATAATATTGTATTGAATATTTCATTTTTTACCGTCTTGCCTTCTCCGCACCTCTTTTTAATTTTCACTTCTAAAAATCAATAAATTATATCCAATTCATTATCATTCTGTTTGATGACTTGCAGTTCATTTCTTAGATCATTAACCAAATCCTCTTAGTTTATTAGCTTTACTTAATTAAATTAGAGATTTCGTATACTTTTAATTCCTTGAGTGGATGTGCTATTCTACTATCTAAATTAAATTCTTCAATTTCCTATTTCAGTTTCTTGAATTACTATACTAAAAAATTCGATACTATGTAAAACAAAATTATTAAATAAAACAGCTATTTTAAACAGATAAATCGATGGGTATAAATTGGGAAACTTATGGATTAATTCCTCAGAGTGACCTAATTTTTAAACAATTAGTAAAATATACAAAATAATTTAACAATAAATTATCTTTAAAATATTAATTTGAGCATTTCATGTCTTCTTATTCTACTAATAATTTTCTATATAAATATTATTTTTATTAATTTTTTATAACAAACTGTATCGTATAAACCATCATCATAGACGTTTGAAGTTTAAAATAAAAAAATACTTTTAACATTTCCTCAGCATACTACTTTACCCAAAAGAATTGAGTGATTTTTATTTAACTATTAAAATTTTAAATTAACCTCTCGTATTATTATATATTTTAATTTCTTTTAGATTTATTGTATCTAAATAGAATTTTAGAAACATATTCTAAGTATCCTAAAATGAATTTTTTTTGGATAAAAATATTTATTAGAACAACTCATAAATCACATACTATACTTATTGGATTATTATATTTCTTTATAGAACTAGCAAAAGTGCAAAAAAGATAATATGAATCCTTAATATATATTAAGCTTAATTAAAAGGATTGCAGATAATCAATTGTGCCGCTTTAAAATTTTTAAAGGAAGTCAAAAAATTATTTAAATATAAATTAATTTATCTATATTTATAATTATTTTGTCTAAATTGAAATATCTGTATAACAAAGAAAAAATTGTTTAATTTAATGGTTTATTATGAAATTTATAATTAAATAATATTTTAAATATGTAGTTTCGAAAAGGATATTTAAAATAGCAATTTTTATATAAGTGAATATAACTTAGTGCTATCAAAATAACCTTTATTTTATTCTGAAAAATACTAGGATTACACCTAATTAAAAAAGTTTTATACCAGAGCTGTTTGTGTAAGTAATAAATAATTATTATATATAAATTTAGTTAGATATAAATTTTTAATTTAATTACAGTTAATAAGATTTGAAACTATATCCAGAATGTCTAAATTTTCTCAGGTTATCACTAATTAATTTTCCTGAAGCTATGTCTTTTGTAATAAAAATGTGGTCTCTTGCAAATAATTCTATTATTTTGATATTGGAATTATTGCTTTTTGTATGACTAAGCTAATTTGGCTTTTTTGATCCCTCTCCTCTCTTAGCTTTGATAATATTTGAGTAAGCACTAGGAAAAATGTCGATTATTTTTCTTCATTTTTGCCTAAGAACACATTTTTTAATAAGGGAGCCTAAGCATTCTATCTAAAACTTAAATTTGTAATTAATACATTTGGTATTCCCTTAAAAGTTTAAATAAAAAAACTAGTTTTTTTATTCCTAAAATTGTCTATATTTGAAGCGTCATAGTTCGTTTAAATAACTGAAGGATTTTTTTGAATTTAAGTTTTATATTCAGTATTTTAATAAGCATATTATTTCTTTTCTTATTTGCAAATTTTTTATAGCTTTGTTTCTTTGAAGTCAATTGATTTTAATCTAAATTTCTAATTAGTTTTTACTTTTAATTTAAGAATATTAATTATCTTTCAATACTCTTGCACCAATTCCAGAAATTCATTTACTATAACTATCCTTTACTTGCCCAAATAGAACTTTATTCTGTAAAATTCCTTGTTTTTTAAGTTGTTGTAGATTTAGTGAGGCTTAGAAGAAAAAAAATCTAACAAATAAAGTCGGTGTTTAATTGCATTTAATTAAACTGAAATATTGAGATTAAGAATAAAATTAATAATATTAGTTGAGATATTGTTAATTCCTTGTAAACCAAAATTAAATTATAAAAAAATTAAAAACAAGTAAAAATTAAATCTATCTTAAAATCTTGATATAATACAGTTATTTAATAAAGAGCATTCATTGATTTAAGATTTTTATTTTTACTATTTAAAAAAGGGTTATAAGAGTTTTTTCAATTGTGTGTTTAAGTACCAACCCTATATATTTATTTCAAAACTTTGTACGGTAAACCATTTTCGTTACTTATTGAGTAATACTTCCATATTTTTTTAAATAAATTTTTATATGTCTTTTATATTATTTCTTTATTAAGACTTTATCAAAAAAGTGGCAACTATTGATTATAGTTGATAGATATTTAAATAAATTTTATCAGTTTTTAAATAAAAAACTTCTTTTAAGTTAGTCTCTCTATTTCGTATAAAAACAAAATAAGGTTGCTGGCATTTAATTAGAAAAATTTGAAAGTTCAATGAAGGAAAACTATATCTGATACTTTTAATTTTTCATTCGATTTGCTGTTTAATAAATTAAATTATAAACATTTTAATAATCACAATTTTGAATACTCTTGGTCTTTATAGCTAACCTCATATTTACAAATTAATATGAAAATAATGGTATTAATATTTAAATTTTAGAACTAAAAATAAAAAATAAATACAATTTAAAATCCCAAAAATCTAGAACAACATAATTTTAAACTTTTTTGTTCAAATTTTTCTCCCTAAAACACCTAAAAGATTCATATTCTATTGGGCAACATAATTATGAAAAAATTGAGTTACTACACATATAATTTAAATTCTTTCAAAAAAAATCTAATAATTATAAATACTTAAATAATCAAAGTTAGAAAGGTGAGAAATATTACTAACATAAACAAAATTTATTATAGGCAATATTATATATTGAAGAGCCTATAAATTATCAAAATTTTACATAAAATATGAATAAATTATAAAATTAATAAGATATCTCAATATAAAATCTGACGAGCATGTGTTGCAGCTACTAAAATTAAGTAATTTGTTATTAATAAAAACCTAAAATAGAGGAATAATTAAAAATGAATAAATAGATTACTTGATGAGTTAATAATTACTTTGAGATATACACAACTTATCAGATGAAGTTTGAATTAGATATCTAAAAATATTCCAACAGCTTTTAGCATTTTTATAAATAATGGTATTTTTATTTAAATAGGTCAAGAAGATTTATTATCTTTCAAATAATATATAATATAATTTTAAAAATAGAGGATTCTTCTCGTAAGGAATTCAATAATAAAGATAATATATCTTGAAAGCAGTAAGTCTCCAACGGATACTCCCAAAAATATAGGGGTTATTTATATAATTTTTATATATATTTATCTTCAATATTAAGGTTTAAATTTATCATCTTTTATCAGCAACTGTTTTTATCAGTGATGAACAAGGAATAGACAGCTTTTCAATAATATTTTTGTAAATAAATAAAAGTTGCATTATTTATCATTTAAATTGTTTAAAACTATTAAAAAAAGGAGATCTATTTATTTATAGACATTAAATATCTATATATATTCACAAATAAAAAGAAGTGGTAAGTCATTCAAAAAAATTTGAATTGCCATTATATATTATGCCACCTATTCAATTAATACCGCAGTATTGAAGTTTCATTTTCGATAATTTATCGATATAATAGATTTACTATATAATTTTGTAATAATGTCAATTTGTATTAGATAATTAAATAAAAAGATTAATAATAAAAATATGTCTGATCAGGAGGTGTAGTGTTATTTCATTGAAAATTTAGTTACAAAAAACAAATCTAACAAATTTTTTACAAAGGTCCTAGATCCTTTGAAAGGCTTATGCGAGCAAGATTCAACTGAAGACCAATAAAAAGAAAAGAAAAATTACAAACATCTTATTGGAGGTAAAATTGAAAATGAATGGAGAATTAATTGAGCTTTTAGGAAGATTTCCATTGTTCATTATTTCTATTCACTCTATCAAATATAAGATGAAATTTTTGATAAAAATTTTTGAAGAATTATAATAATATTTGAGATAAATTACAAACTTTATAAAGTAGATGATGCATTAATTAAATATATATAGATAAATAATTATTTAAATTAGCTTAAGTTAATTAATTATTGCTTAGTTTTCTAAACAAATCATTCATAAATCTTAATATATACTTAAGACTATTCCCTTTATTAAATTATAAAAGATATAGTTTATATTCAATAGTGCTTCTATAATTATTAAAGGCATGCCATTTATAAAAGTAGTAATAAATATTAAAATTCAAAACGTTATAGAACAATGTTATTAGTACCTTTATTTACAGCTAATTTGTGGATAATAAAAATTTATTACATCAGTTCATGATTATTATCACTCCATTCATACTTATTGATAAGTCTATTTTCTATTTAGAACTAATAAGAATCTACAAAGAATCTCAAGATTCCTTAACTAACTAAATATTTCATTTTTATAATTCTTATAATATGTTAAGTACAATAAGCTAATTAAACTTAATCGCTCATGAACAATAATAAATTATGCATTTAATAATATATATTTATGATTACTTTTTATGGTTGTGTTATGTAATTAAAATATAAAGTTATTAAATTACTTTGCTTAGATTTCTTAATTTAAATTTGTATAAAAAACATTAGAAAAAATGGGTTTTTTATAATACTTTAGAGATTTAAATGATCTCTCTCTCTGTAAAATTTTTAACGAAAACCTACAAGAATGATTATTATAATTATTTAATTATTGATTCAATTTAAATTTCAGCTTATTAAAAAAATTTATTGTTTTTATCTATAAAAGTCATACTTTAAAATTTGCAGTAAAAAGACTATTAGAATTGTAAGAGATTCAATATTAACAATTAAAAAAAATAAATAATAAATTTAAACATAATATAAAATGATGAGAGACTTTAATGATAGTTATTTTTATTCATGATTATAAGTACGTTTTAAAATAATCAATTATATTAAGCTCAAATATATAACTTGTATTTTTTTAATTTACTTTTGTCGGTTTATTAACTTGCTTGTAATAGTTCCTGATAATGAATATATGAATATATTTATATCATTCTACTGGTAATTTCCTATCTACAGATTTAAATTGAATGCTTAAAAATAACTTTATAATTAACTTGTAAGTTAAAAGTATCATTTAATTTTTAGTCTATTGGCGTTTTGCATATGAATATACTTTAAGCTTAGTCAATCCTTTACCTTATGACTATATATATTTATGATTTGTAAATTTTTATAAATTATTTACAATAAAAATGTTCTTCTTAAATAGCTTAGTAAATATATTTTTTGAATGGTATTTATTGCTCGTTGCTGAGGGTAGTCTACTAATTCTAGAATACTTAGCCTCGTCTGACTTTTTATTAATTAATGAATATATTCAGGTTCTAGTTTTTCAACCATTATTTAAAAGAAATCTCACTCCAGCAATTTTTTTGGATCATTGTAAAAATTCATGTATCTCATTCATGTTTGGTCTCATTTACTTAGTTTAATATATTAATTTTTTTATATGAATTTAGAATAGTAAAAAACTTCGATATTTTAATTTATTAATAATTTTTAGCCTAACAAAAAATCCCTTTTAAATCCCATTGATGTATTATTTTAGCCTGGAACGTTAGATCTCACTTTATAAAAAATGTTTTATTTAATAATTACAATTATATTTGATGAACCTATACCAGTATCTTTTGTTTATAATTTGTCCTCAACAATCTAGCATCTGCATTTTATTTATTGCTTGTCTGCGCTTAAGTGTTTATTCAATTTAAAAATTAATGGTTTAATTCTAATAGAAATAAATTTTTAATAGATTATAGTTTATGATCATTTAATTATAGCCAAATTTTTATTGAACACTATTATCAAAATTACTAACTTATTGATCAACTTCAAAGAATCCTATACCATTAAATCTTCTAACTATAATTTGATTACTTCTCTATAGAATTTATAAAACAATAAAATTCTTATTATTAATTCTTTACCATAACCTAAACTACCTGTTCTTTTAAATTTTATGTATTATTACTAAGTGACTAGATTGAAAAAAATCTCAATTATATCATTTTTTGGACTAATTCTAAAATAAGTATGTGAATAAACTAATTTATCAACATAAAAATCTCAGAAATTGAAAAAAATACATAGGGGACAGCAATTATCTCGCAGGACTTAATTTCAATAATTGTCTATTGATAAATCAAATTTAATAAAAAAAATTAAAGTCAACATTTAAATTGATTATTATTTAACCCGAGAAATATTGATCTATTAAATAAAAGAATTCAAAAATTTGAAAAAAAATATATTAATACAGGTGCAAAAGAGTAAATTATTTAATTGTCATAATTACTCAGGAATTAGACATTTGCAAATATGTAATTTTATTATACGCTTTTTTTCTTGTTATTCTGTTTATTTTTGCTTTTCATCTTTTAATAAAACAGTCTTCTTCTTCTAGATAACTAAGTTGTTCAGAATCTTAGATTTTTATCATCTCGCTACTATTCCAATCAATTTGAGGCCTAGAGAATGTTACCTAGAGCTTGAATTGTCAGAGGAACCATAAGAATGTATACTTCTTGCTTTATTCATCATTAATTAATTATATTTGAGAATCAAGTATTAATCTGAAATAGAGAGCAATATAGTGGCTTCAGAATAGCAATAAGTTAAAGGATTTCTCTTTCTTGAGCTTGTGCGATTTATCATTAATTTGTAGGGAATCTTAGTGTGGTTTTGTTTCAAGTGGATATATCCAATAGATTAGTTGAAATTTCTTTATCTTCATGGATGATTTTAACTTTTTATTAATGTTCAACTTAACTGGAATTTATTTTATATTTCGAAGAATTGAAGATATTTTATTTTCTCCATTGCAAATTAACAGAGCATAAATTTATCAGCAAGTTCTTCTATTTGCACTACTCTTTCTACAGGTACTAATCCATAGAGTTGGAAAGTCTGACTCATAAAAATTCTAATAGAGTTGAATTCATATACAATTTTCATATCTCTAACCTTTGTTATTATATTTACCCAGAAGCCTTTTTGCACATTTCTTATTTTCTAGGATTGATCTATTTAATATTTTGCCTAACTCTAGTTATATTTCTGCTTAGCCCATTTTGATTTCCATAAATGATTGTTTGATTTCCTTTCATCTGAAGAGTAGTGCACAAGTCGATTTCCAATAAGCATTATAGCAATTTCTTTGAAGATAGAATGCTTACTATAAAAGCTGAAATTTATTGTTTATGCTCTATTTTTCTTTCTCATGATTTTCAAGCATCTTGTCCAATAATTTTGTCATCCTCACTGGCATATAGTGAAGCTAGTATATTTCTTCAAAACATAGAAACAAGTGAAAGATGCAGCTACAATTGAGGCTGATCCATGCTTTTATTCATGTTAATACTTAAGAATGTAATTCTTAAACATTTATTTAGACTTTCCGTTTACTTAATTAGCATAAAGTGTGATAGAGTTGCAATATTATGCGCTTAATATTCTTAATGATTAATGTGTTATTTTGCAACAGTATTTCATACCATAAATCGAATAAAAAGCACTAAGTCCTCTCAAGTGTTGTAAAAATATGCAATTATTATTATTAGGCATTAAAAAGTTGAAGGTGTTAACGATTGCCCACGCTTAATTGACGCATACTACACAATCTTAATTACTGAAAATACAGTTATACTGCATTACTGATCTCTTCAACTACTGTTACATCGGGGAACTACTTCAGGGTATTGTCAAGAGTAAAGAGCTTTGGTAGTATTTCTATAAAAATTTCAATGTAGGGTTCCTAAGCTAGAAGGGATTATCAATAAGGAACTCATCCATTAAATTCGGCCTGTAAAATTATAAATTAATTACAGAGTATTAATATATTAATCAAATAATTAATAAGCTTTTTTGCTCTATCTCTTAATCTCAAAACTAATACCTTAACTTAGTTATAAGTTTTATTTAGAACAGGGTGTATAACTATTAATTAATAAATATATTACTAAACCATTTCTATTATAATTTGAATTTAATTCTAGTAATCTCCTTATTAATTCACAAATTATACTTTTAATTATTGGAATATCTTTAAAAAGCATTGTAAATGATACTAAAAAGCAAGAGTGGCAATTAAAATTGGTCGAAGAATTTATATTTACGATGGAAATTTATAGTAGAAGAACTATGGTAAGAATACAAAAGAAAAGCTAAATCTTCTAACAAAATATGCGACTATCAATAAAAATTTAATGCATTATTCGTTCTTGAAGGATTAAATAAGGTATTAAAGTTTCCAATAAGATGATCAAAACCTATAATAAAAATAAAAATATATTTGTAAATCAAAGAAAGGATCTTTTAGCCCACCTCTATTAGAGTTACTTGGTAAATTATTATTCTACTCATAATTATAATCAACTTAATCAATTAATGTTAATCCAAATGTAAGAATATTATTTTTACTTATTTTTAATAGCTTATATTTAAAGGATAATTGCTTGAGCAATAAAAGAACAGATAAAACAATCTTGAATTAGTTATCAGCTAAAATTATTATAAAATTTTTAAGAAATAAATAAAGAACTTAGAGTTATTGATGAACATAAAAATTAAATAGGTAAAAATATTCTATAGATTTAAGAACAATAAGAAGTTGAAAGTCATTTATATCTTGAATACGATTAATATTTTCAATTAATAGCTGATAAATTTTACAACAAAATATTATTTATATTAGAAAAAATTCAAAAATTTGGATTTATAATTGAAGAATGATCTAGAGATAGAGCTTTTAATTCAAAATTTAATAATTTAATATGTTATTCAAGATTTAACCACTAACAAAATACTGTTTAAATAAGTAAGATATCATTATCAAATCTTAAATATTTCAAATAATTAAACCTAAGTAATAAAATAAATAAATACTTGCCAAAACTTCAATATGACTATCTAGCACTTGTGAGGTGGTCCCTTGACTCTAAAATCTAAGAAAATTTATGAATGTTAGAACTGATATTTGTAAGCTTTAATTAGCATGGTGGAACAGTATATTAACTTTACAAATTTTAAATTATTCACAGATATATATATATATATATATATATATAACCTGAGAATTTACCATTCAAACATTTCACAATTATTAAGTATTTATTGGCGCCTATGAAAACTCAATTAGGGTGAATGAGAAATTAAATTGAAAAACCAACTTTCTCACTCCCTACATTTGGAGTAAAATTTATTTTAGTAGTGGATAAAATTTTGAAAATTTAAGCACTAGGAATTATTATGAGTTAATAGTAGGGTGGCATTACTTTCTCTCTTTAAAAAATAAATTATTAGATATAACTTCTTAGAGATTTTATTATTAGAAAATTTTGAGCAAACAGCTTCCTAAGTGAGTTATTGTGCAGAATATTAATTGATAGTAATTTGAGTGTAAATAAAAATGATGTAAACTTTATACTTTTTGAAGTCCTTAAAGAGATGTGATTAATTTTTTTAATTATATTTTTTAAAAATTAAATTAAATTTAATAAATATAATTCTTAATACAATATTTAAAAATACTTGTTTAACTAAAGTTAGCAACTATAGCAATATTGTTGGAGAATAAAAGCAAACATTATTGCAGCATAAACGAATTTAAAGTCAATAAAAAACTCTTTAAGATATGGATTAAGGCTTTATAATTAATAAAAAATTAAACATTATTAATACTTAATTAACGAACTTAATCAATGAACAAATGGAAAGCATTTTTTAAAAAAGTTAAACAGTACCTAAATAAATGCACAAATTACACCACGACAGTTAGAATATCATTTAAGTATCAAATCTGACTGATTTTAGAATTTAAATTCCAAGTAAAAGCTCTAAACTCTCAATCAAACACAGGCAACATGTTTATGCTTCCATACAAGCAATGTACTATGAGATTTCTTAAAGAAGAATATTTGCACAAAAATAATAATAAAAAATTAAATTAAATTAATGTCTCATTTCCCTAAACATATTCTAAGAAGAGTATGGGATGAAGAAAATTTAGGTCAGGATTCGTGCTAACGTAATACCTGATCGAAATTATTTCTTTGCCGTTTAGGCTAACTCTAGTGCAAATTTAATAGAGAATTGTCTATGATAAAAAATAATTTTAGGGTTTATAAAATGTAATTTACAGAGGACAAAAATAATATTTAATAACAAAGAGTTCTTAGAGCTGCTCGAGAAAACTCAACGATCTCAAAGTATGAAAGTTAGTTTAAATAACACATTATTGAGCGAAAACTTGAGCCCTCTCTCCTTATACAAAGATTATCTAGCAAAGGTTTAAAAAATGTAAATTTAAATCAATAATATTTTCTAATTCAGATTTTGTAAAAACTTAAATCAAAATTTGGTTGAACTAAAAGAAGGAAAAGGGAAAAAGGTACATATATAAGACACCTAGTAACTAAAACTTCATTATTCTTAATATTTATATTCAAATCAATTAAAACTTAATTTTAATTTAATCATTCAACTCATTATAACTTAATAAAGTTTTTCATATTCTTTGTGCTAATTTATGTTTAAGGTAACCATATTTTTTAACATGGTTTAAATCAGTTCCTTATTATTTAAAGTGTTTCTTTTTTGAAAAGTCAAAGTTCAATTTGATTACATTACTCTAATTGTTTTATTTTTTTAGAAAGATTAAATAAATGCAGTGAACAATTAAAAGTTAAGTGGATTAAAGAAAAATTCCAACCATTTTTCATCATTTTCAATTAATTTTTATATAAAAATCCGTTATAAGTATGTCAAATTATCCAAAAGTTTGGGGAAGTTTCCTGCCCCCTACCGAAGTTTCCTGCATCCTCAAAAGTTTCCTACCCTCAATATTAATTTATAAATTTGTTGGCAAAATAATATTAAAACGTATAAATTATAATTTCAATTACATTTACTATTTATTAAACATATCTTAATGATACAATTTTTAAAGTAGATTATTAATTTTTATCAAATTATAAATTAAAAAACAATGCTATAATACTTGTATTTTATTAATATTTATTATGATTTTCATTAAAGTTTGAATTCATTATCAAGGTAGAAATGATATTTTATAATAGTTTATAAATAACTAAAACATTATTGATGTTAAAAATTTCTAGAAATTTATAAATATTATATAATTTTATGTATTGGGCAGGAAACTACCTTTTTGTGGGAAGAAACTTCTCTCTTGGGTGCATCTAAAATTCTAACCCTTAAATTTTCGTTCTATATTTTCTAGTCCAAGCATCGTATCTGAAAAAATATTATTATTTATAGCAAATCAGAAAAGTCCTTAATTACTTGTTAATAATCCAAATATTAAATAAAAAATTAAGATAATAATACTCTCTTTTAAACATTTGGAAAAGTAAGAGCAAGGGCCTACAAGAAATCTCAAAGATATAGCGTGTGGCATAAAAATAGTGTCAATAAATATATTAGAATTTCATATCGCTAAAAAGCTTAAATCATCGAAGGTATATCTTAAGTAATTTCATTATTTAAAATCTTATCAAATAATTTCGTTTTCTATATTGTAAACCAATGAAGAGGCTTAACTTTCTTATACTAAATGTCGAAATTGTTTCTAAATTATAGTTAAAATAATTTTGCATTACCAGTTTTTGAGTATAATTTTACAATAGTAAAAATAATCTTGTGTACAAAAAAGTTTAAATGATTAAGTGTTAGATTTTTTAAAAAAATTATTTTGACTCTTTTGTATTTGTAGTTATTATTAATACAAATATCTCGAATAAAATTCTAGACAAAAACTGATTTTTTTCAAACTTATTTATAAATAAACAAATTAATTGCTTTTTAAGGATCTTAAAATTTTATCATGGTTGAAGTATAAACGTTTTAAATTTTTAAAAGGAAATAAATTATATTTGTAGTTATAGTTGTAAAATACTTAAGCTTAATTAAAATACGAAATGAAATCCTATACAATTACCAATAAAAAATTTTAACTTTTTGTTTATTTTATGCTTTGATTCAAATCTTTGACAGATGGTTAGAAATTTTTGTCATATATAAATTCCTCTCTATTTACTTGAATTAGGTCATCTTAAATAGATTTTTATTTGTTAAGGGTATTCTTGTACTTCCAGCTGTCATATCCTTTGGTCTGATCAAATCATGTTGATGATTATTTCTATTTGTTGTGTTCTTCAATGTCAAATAGTCTTTTTTCTCCATTTATTTTTGAGGATCTAGTTGGGTCTCCACCTGAGTTAATTAGTTCGCAAGTATTTTGTAATTCTGATCTTCCAAAACTTTGTGAACGCTGCAGTAGGGGATTATGCCGTAGTTGATCAAGGTCTCGCCTTGAATAATGGCCATCATTGTACATTTTTTTATATATGTTTTTTCTTTTCTGCAATTCGTCTTCCTTCTTTTTAATCTCATCGCTTGCTTTTTTGGGTCTTAAATTACTTTTTACTTTGGTTTATTTTCTCATGTATTTTTGAACCATATATCGAATTATTTCATTGGTGTTTATCTCCTTTAGTTGAGTGACATTTATTAGTAATTTATTAGGGATTATTCTTGGTGTTCGAAAGTCATTCTCATTTGTTATTGCTCCATCTTCTCTATCTCTTCAATTTTTAATGAACTGTGATTCAACAAGTTGAGTGTATTTCAAAATTATTAATGACCTTATTTAAGCCATCATTTTCGTGTCACTAACCGTGCGATTATTAGAGTTATTAATTCTTTAGTTGAACTGTGTTTCTTTTTAATCTTATTCTACTTGTTTTTTAGTTAATTTTATATATTCAAGCAAATATTTAGTCCTAGGTAATTGGCTTTTTGTACTTTTTTGATGCCTTCATTTTATAATTCTCTCTAAAAGGTTTTAGCGTCACTCAAAATACTGTATTCTTTGTGTTCAACTTAAAACTATCAGATTATTCGATTTTTCTGACACAGTTTATCACCCTTTTGAATTGTTATGGGTCTTTTATATTAACTAATATGTTGTCTGTGAATACTATTAATTTGCCTTGTTTTATCAATGACTTTAGTCCTTGTTGAGCAAACATAGAATCTTGTAAGTATATGTTAAAATATCGGAGAAAATATACTTCTCTAAGATACTCCTTATTCTATCCTAACTTCCTGTTTTTATACGTAAATCTTTTGGGGTAAAAGCTGTCCAATTAATTTGACTACCTCAGCATCATGTTGGTTAATTACTCTTTCTTTTAATATAGATCTGATTTATCCTTCCAGGCTGAGTCATAAAATTTGCAGATATTGAGTAGGTAGACTTCTCTTTATCTACTCTTTTTTCATTAATAGTTAATATGTTCACAGCGAGTCTTATTAAATTAATATGAGCGATTTTGTTTTATTTAAATCTATTTTAGTAGTTTTCTGTTTGAAGTATGTTGCTCTTTACTTCTTGATTTGTAAATAAAACTTATTTTTCCCAAATCAGAGTTTTTTACTATTGCTCTCAAGTTACTTATCTCTGGGTATTTATTTTTTGCCTTTGCTTGGCAATATAAGTCTCTCTTCCTTAATGTACTGATGAATTTGTTTCTCATTGATCCAAAAAGAGATTTTTACATACAGTTTCTAATATTATTTTATATTTATTCAGCATTTTCCCATCGAAACCATCAGGTCCTATGGCCATATTAAAGTTACACTCATTTATGCTTTGTTCTACATTTAGTGAATAGTGAATAGTGAATAGTTTAGGTTAAATTAATAACAAGATACTCTTGGTCATAACATGACCCAATATTTGCATCCTTGGGTCAAGACATTGCTGGTGTGAATGACGTGGCACATAACCTTGAGCCCCCAAAAAACCAAAAAACCTCAAGAGAGTAAAAACTGTGGAAAAAGACTAGCAATTGCTCGGCTCCTCTGTGCTCCTGACGTCCGCCACTCATCACTGTGTGGAATGCAGTCCCACTTCTTCCCCCCGCCTGCCTCCCTTCTTGCCAGCCTTGTTAGACTGTATCCACCCTGCCAACTAACGGCGTAATGGCAGGGAAATCGGCTCTCTAGAGCTCTCTCCATGAGCGATTGAACCCCGCTAGCTCGTTGTTATTTGCAGGTAGGTCTCTGGGCGCTTTTGTTCTACATTTATATTAATGCAGGATTGCTCATTTTTTGTTCATTTATCATTATAGTGTCTCTACTAATTGAGTTTTGCCCTTTTTTTCTCTCTTTTATAAAGATTTGGCTGTAGAAACGACTGATTTTGCCATAGTTTAGTTATCTCTCCAGATTCTATATTTTATCTTTTACTGTCAGGCCTTTAATAGGTTGTTATTGTTTTTGATTTTAAGTTAGTCTCTTTACCAGGTAGAAGAAATCTTAAGTCGTTACTTTCTAGACAGTGTTCCAAGTGATTTATCGCTTCTTCTTCCATTTTACTTTCATCTCTTAAAATAAGTTCTATTGGCTTGTTACGTTTTGTCTCAATGACCCTTCTGGTGATCTCTGGTATTAATTATTGCCTTAGACCTGTATTTTCAATTTTATCTATAAGACAGTTTTGAATTGGGTATTCCAGGTCACTGATTCTTAATTAGTTAGTTTAAGTATTAAAATTAATTCTGGAGATACGAAATCAATTCAGTTAGATTATTCTAGTATATTCTGTATTTCAGAACTATGTCTCTTCACAGAGTGTTATTTATCTCCCTTCTTCTATGAATATTTTCCAACATTTTTTCCTTAAGTTAGTTATTCTGATTGTGCTATCTCTATTTGTCATTATAGGTCATCATTCTAATACTCACACTCAAATTCACCTAGATCATTTTGTGGTCAGTCAGTCTGAACTAGCACATCTCCCAGCTTACTATTTCTACATTTGAGAAAACTTGGTCAAGTAGATTGCACTTAATATGATTATCCACTCGTATTAAATTGGATTCTTTCAGGCCCTCTCTATTTAATCTTTATCCTAATTCTTTGATGTGGAAGTTGAAATCCCCCATAACGATTATCCTCTGTCTTTGACATTTCTATTTTGGTGATTTTATCATAAATATCTGTCTATTTCGAAGTTCTTTTACTTCATCATTACTATTTGCTATGTATGTAATATTTAAATGCTGTGGGAATCTATCCATGTTTAGAATGTTCCATGTTATGAATTGACTTAAGATATTTATTGTCTTCATTTTTTCCTTCCCCTTGTTTAATATTAGTACACCTTCATTCCTAGCGAGCTAAGTCTATATTATGTTTTTGTTGTTGATTCAAATCAATCTTTATAATCTAGTCTCTACTAATCCTATTAAGTTTGGATTTCTGCCTTCAATTTCTTTTATCATTTTTGAGCTGTGATTTTAGTCCTCTCACATCTATAAAAGTCAAGTTAAATAAAGTCTTTCTTGTGCATATTATTATACATCTTAATGGCTTCTAATGAAGTTAGTTGAACTTTATTAAAACTTAAAATATTGTAGATCAGGATTTTTGAATTCCAAGAAATATGTCAAGATGCTGTAGTTAAGAATTAAATTTATCTTAAAAATACTGATCTGGCCTAACAACCTTTAAAATAATTGTCAGGCGAGGTAATTTTAGATATTATGTTCAAAAGTAATTAAGAGATATAGAAAAGGATTTAGAACATTGTTCTAAGTATCCCTATTAAATATTAAGGGTCCATCAATATCATTCAAGATATTCAAATAGGCACTCTATAAAAGCCATTTCTATTTTGTCTAAAAGCAAAAGGAATTAACAATACTTAAAAGGATACTAATAGTATAAAATTCAAAAATAAAAAAGCAGTTATATTGAAAATAAAAAAATAAATCTTAAATTATTGATACTGATTATACTTAAAACCATTTAAAAAAATGGAGGCCTGACAATTATTTAAAAAGTTGTTAGGAGAAGAAAATAAATAAAATTTAAATATTAGCAAAAAAAAAAATATTAAAATTAGAATATGCAATAATAATTAAAGGAAAGTACAACTTACTTGACTTGTATAAATTCTGCAGATATATTTTCAAGTATACCATCTATGAATTTAATTATCTTTTACTGCTAATAATTATTCCTTCCTCTTGGTGTGCTGTCTATCAGCTAATCTTACATTTCTCATTAACCATCCTACACCTTCCCTTGCTAGTTTATAGAAATCGATATGAATACAATTGTAAACCTTAACCCAAAATTTATAATTTATTTTTTCCAATTGTTTATTAAAACCAAAATTTTTGGTTTGATATAATGAATTTTACGAATTTAATTTAAAATTCTCAAATTATCTTTCCAATTTTTGTTATGATTAGTGTTTCTCTTTCCTCTATCTGTTGTCTATATAAACTAGTAGTCAAATCCTTCCGTTAGTCACTTACTTCTCATGCTTCAACTTACCCGCCTTCTTTAATTGTTAATAGATTTTTCTGTATTTTAATTTTATTTCGGGAGGAGGAAGTTTCCTTCACTTTTTTAATTTAATTAACAAATTTATTAAATTATACATAAATTAATAATTATGAAAAATTTTTATGACCTATTGTTATTAAGAGGATGTTTATATATTATTTAGGTAGTTCAAAAAATATAGTTTAACTTTATTAAGGTATGAGAAGAATAAGATTAATTGAATTAGAATTTTAATAACAATTTGATAAAATATTTGGAATTACTTTGAATTTAGAGAGAGGACAATAAATTGGTTAAGAGTTAGAAATACAGTAAAATCAGATAGAATATTTGAAGTTTTTAGAATCTAAAGAGAGATAATAATTAATCGAATATTGATAAAATATAAAACAAAAGGAAATTATTTTTAGCGTAAAATAAATAAACGGCATTGTATTACATTTTGTAAATTTAATCATATTTGAAACATAAATAAAGAAATACAGAACAGCTTTTATTAGTTGCTCATAATCTATATTTATTTTGTGACTAATTAGCATTTTTGTATAAAAATTTTGATTAGTTTTTGGAAATCAATTCTACTTTAGTGAAGAGCTGAACATGACTCAAAATTAGATATCTGTAAGATAAATATATTAGGATTTTTATAAATGAAGTACGAATTGCTAGCTGTTTTTGTGAACGCAGTTTTCTTAATCTAAATTTAAAATGGATTATATTACCTCGAATTTACCCAGCTAATATAATGCAGAATTAATGTAAGTAAGTATTTAGAAAGTTATTTATAAAAAATTAAAGTACTTACCATAGAAATAATGAGTAGAAAGCTTAGCTATAAAGAGTGGATTTACTTTTTACGAATTCGTAGATTAATCCATCTTAAATTTAAAATAACAACTTAATTATATTTTACGTTAATTATAAATTACTACCAACTTTTATTTTTGAAAATAAATGATCGATAATAAATTAAGTATAATTATAACAATTAAATTAGTTCAGAAGTAGTTTAATGTTGTAAAAAAGATTAATTTATTATTTTTTTTTAATTTAAATAAAGTACAGGAAACTTCCCTGAATTTTTTTATTATTATAAACCAGTGCAGGAAACTTTCTCCCCCTTTATTTCTATTATTTTTAAAAAAATAAAAAATATTAATAAATAAAAATTAATTTTAATAAGTTAGATTAAAAAACCCTAAAGAATAAATGCTTAATTTTAGAAACCATAAATATAATTTAAAAACTAAAAAGAAACATCCTATAGTTTACAAATAATAAAACTGAGAACACTTGGACACCTCAAATACTTAAGAAATAAATATTGTGGATCTATTTCAGCCTAAATATCTAAAAGTTCTTAGATTACTGGCATTTAAAAGGGAAAAAAATAGTACTAAGACGATGCTTAGAATTAATTCTAACATAGATATTGACTAATTAATTAATAAATTAAGGATAATTGTAACAATGAAATATGTCCAGGGAGTAGGTTAATAGTTGTTAAAAAGATTAATTTTATAAAAATATTTTTATCAAAAAAGTAGAGGAAACTTCCTTAAAATATTTTTTTTTAAAACTAATGCAGAAAACTCCCCCCCCAATAATGACATATTATTTTCATTAAATTTTTTATAGATAAATTTTTACAAACATTCATCATGTACGAATAAAAATTATATATAATATCAGGATGCCTAATTAAATTCAATGTATTTGCCAATTTCAGATTAAAAAATGCTCCTTTTTTTAATTATACTTACCTAAATATAATCTAGCTTATAAAATTTGATTTATGTTAGTTTCAATTAAATTTTAATTTTTACTAAATGCTATCTTTTTCAATAATACTGACAAACTCAGAAGAATCCTAGACTTATCTGATCCAAAATTCTCTAAATTAAGTTAGATTGAGTATATAATAAGCGGTTAATTTATAGGATTATCTAATGAAGAAATGAAAGCTATGAAGGAAAAGTCGTTAAATCAAAATTTGAAAAGCTTGTGTAGTAAAAAATAATAAAAGAAAATAAAATAGATAAACTATAAATAATTAAGGAACTTGTAGGACTAGTTGAAATAGAATAACATTCAGAGGATAATATTTTTGAAGCTATGGAAATCAGGAATTCGGAAATGCTTTTTAAATATTGCTAAAACAATTAAACCTTATCACTTAAAAATGACTTTGCCTCAACAATAATTGGTGGAAACTCATATTAAAAGACTTGCAGAACAATATCATAATTTCTAAGCCCTTACTTATGAGAATTTAATTTTTAGCGAAAATTAAGAGAATAGCAAAAGAAACCGAAGATAAGTAACGTGAACTTCAATCAAACTATGAAAAGATTTTTGAGTAAGTAAGCGGAATTTGTACTGAACTGTTGAAACAAATGAATAGTACTCATAATTAATAGGAAATAGATAAATGTTAATTAATTATTAATTGTTAAAATGAAAACCTTTTAAGATGAAGACGGAACCATGTTGTATTCACAATAATTTTGTAAGTTACATTTATGATATCTATAATTTTTTTAATGCTCTTCCAGCAATACTTTGAGTCAGTAATGGTGAAAGTCAGAGACTTCAGTAAGGAACAGGAAGACCCTGGTTAGGGAGGTTTATTCATGCAGACGGAGAAATATACGAGGGATACTGGAAAAATAGCATAGCTGTTCCAGAACTTTCATTTTCAATAATATTAAAAAGTATTTGTATTGTTATTAATCTTATTGGTATTATCATCTATTTTTATCATTATTTTTCATAAATATTGATGTAAGTTGTAAAAAAATATGGAGTAAATGAATGATAGACTGACTACTATCATTGAGAAAAAAAATAAGAAAAACATGGAATAAATAAATAAAAAATTTAGATAACTAAACTAAGAATTTTAAAATTTAGAGTAAAGATAAAATTACAATTAACTCTTGTTACAAAAATATTTCAAAGTATTTAAACATTTCCAATAGTATGAATCATTTAAGTTCAAAACTTTTCATTTACTTTTTATTCGAGTTCAAAACCAGCCCAACCAGGTCTTCTGTTAATCTACCTTGCATATACATCCAAGAATCGGCCGCCAGGACAAAATTCTTCTATCATTTCATAAATCCGTTTCAGCTTTTAAGATCCTAATTTTCCCAAGTCAATAAAGGCATTCTTGATTTTTATAAATTAATCTTTGTTCTAAATAAGCCATATCACCTTTCTAGTCAATAATAAACTCTTCTTTGCAATGTTAGAATACTCTTCCAAATCCCACTTCTCAAATCTTAACTGTTATCTGTTTTGATACAACTAACTGTTTCCACAATTTTGTATCCCCTTCCTTTTTCTTTGCATTAGTTGACTATAAAAATACGTACCCTCATTCTTGTACTATATCTATTGGGACAGACATTATCTCTTAATCAGTCATTGTGTCATATCCTAAGTTGTATCCTGTATCAGGGTGAGGTGGGTCTGACATGACGACATCATATTACTATCCATTATACTTTTATTTGGCCCAATCTTTCAGTTTAATCCATTCTTCATTATCTCTTACGTTAACTTCGAAAGCATCTATTTCAGCAACATCATGTCCTTTTAATTTTTGATGAAACACTAATCTGCTGTTCGTTTGTATAGCTTCGAACAACTCTCTGGAGACATGTTTGTAAACTGCACCTACAGTCACTCCTTTGTATTTTTCCTTGCATGATTTATTATGGGGACATTTAAATTTGCCATCTCTTCCTTATTTTACTTTCTCTCTTTTCTTGATTTATCTCTTGTCTTGCATTCCCTAATATAAATAATTATTATAATTATTTAATTTAAGCCCGCCCCTTTAAATATATAATTTACTAACAATTTAAATATTCTTGTCATATTAAGGATAAAAAATTGTCCGATTCCTCAATTTGGATCATAATATTAATCTTCCATCAATGTCATATTCCTGTAAAAAAAAGTCCGATTTCATAATAAAAGTTTTTTGTGAAATATACTGCTCTTTATAATTGAAAAAAGTTTCAATTAGTTTATAATTTCTTTGAACTTCTTAATAAAAAGCAAGATTTCAATTTCTCTTTAATTAATTGTTTGTTAAAGTAAATAAATATAAAATTTCCGAATATTAAAGTTAGAAAGTTTAAAGAAAGCTATTAAGAATTTAAAGTAGTTATATCAAATTATTATGCTTAGAATTCTTCGAGAGTAAATCAATAAAATATGAGTATAATTATGTTTAATATAATTAATTTTAGGGGTTGTTTTTGGTTTTATAAAAATTCCGAAACTCCCAATTAACAAAAATTATAATCTAAATATAAGTTTAATTCTTACTTTTTTTAGTTAGTTTATTTTAATTAAATAAATAAGTTAGAAAAATAAAGTTGGGAAGCATAAATTCAATACTCTTGTTAACGCAGTGCAGAATGAGATGATTTTAAGCAACTGTAAAAGCATTTTTAAACCCATTTAAAATCTTTTGACTAGATCAATTTTTTTAACAAGATGACTAAAATACTCATCTCTAGATAAGGTCTCCCAAGTTTAAACTGAGTCATTCTTTATATTTGCAAAGACTTTCTCAATCGGAGCAAGATTAAATCAAAATGGTCCAAGAAACATAACTGAAAGATTGCATAGTCTGAACTTTTACAATACAAGAACCCTCTTTTGATATGTGGCATTATGTAAAATAAGAATTACTCTTTCTCTCCAGTTCGAAATAAAAGAATCTAAGTATTAAATAATTAGAGAACAAAGTAGAGGAAAGTTGCTATTTTATTCTTTCAGATATTTATGCTATAAGTTAATCAGCCATTACTAGATGCAAAAGCCATTATGTTAACATTATACATTATAACCAATTTATCACTGTAATTTCTTATTCTTTTTAAACTCCAGGATTTTCTAAGGTTTGACTGGTTTTGCAAACTGCTTTCATCTATATTTAATTAGAAGTTTTCCTTAGTTCATTGAATCGATGTGATGCATTGCTGCAAATTGTCTTTATTTTTACAGTCAGGGTTATTCGCCCTCTAATCGATTTGATAAACTTTCTTAAATCTCATTCCAAATGATTTTTTAAGATTTTTCAAACAATTGATTAAAATGCTTAGATTTTATTTTGTTATTATAACGCTTCTTGAACCTACTTAACTGATAATATTTAAGTCTTTTCCTTTTAAGCTTGCTTAATATGATTTATGATAAATTCTTTTTTATGAGAATGTTTGGGACTTTATTATCCTAACATTAAATTTTAATCTGAAATAATTTAATAAAGCTTAAACATGCTTATCTTAAATTTTTGCATCAATTAAGATTTTGAGCATCCTGAAAGTACATACAGATCTTTGATAAGCTTTTATTACTTTAATTTGTTGGTTTATTTATTATTTATTTGAGATGGGCCCCTATATAATTATTACAATCAATTAAAATTAAAAAGGAAATATTAACAGAATACCTGAGTATTATCTGTGTTAACTTGAGCTTCAATTTATTTCATAGTAGCAATAGTTTGAAAAAATTCTCAATGAGTTTTAGTTTTTCATTTATTTAGTTAATTAGAAGCTTTTTTGTTCCAAAAGATTGAAAGTTTTTTTTCTGATTCAACAATCTATTTATTTGATAGTGAACACTTTTCTAAATTTCTATTTTCATATGAGTTTATCATTCTTCTTGGATCCAGAATTTATGAAGTCTATTATTTATTGTTCATGTTTTGTGAAATTATTTACTCTAGATTAGAAACTTTTGAATGAGTTGACTCAATCTAATTTAAAAAATCATGAACTTTATTGTCATTTATTATTAATACAGTTGTTCTTGCACAACATTTATTCGTCTCCTGATGAATCTTCACTTACATTTAATTTGCTCAAAGCGTCATTTGGTTCAATATTTGTTGTATCAATCTTAAATTCCTCCTGATAAATTATCTAATGTTTTATTAATTTAATTTTGGTTTCATATTCCATTCCATAATTTCCTAATAGAGTTTAAAAGTTTTGAAGCAAAGGGATTTCTCGAAAGAAGAATTACTTACATCTTTGATTAAAGTTAATAATTTTTATAATTTAATTATTTTACTATATATTAAGTTAGCCCTTTATTTATAAGCACCATTGTACTTAGTAGTGAAAAAAATAGAAATAGTAAATAATCTTTAGAAAATGAATGTAAGGTAAGTCTAATTGAAGATTTGAATTATAAAGGAACTATTCGACTTTTTAACTCAGGAGGGAGGGGCTTACTTACCTTAAATAAACTGCTCTAATATTTACTTTTTTTAAAAGAATTTTTAGGGGTGAAAAAGAGATAAAATTATAGTTATTAACCCTATATAGTATCTTAAACGATGCGATTTTATTGTATCTGCTGTTCCATAAATAGTGGGACTTACAGCAGACGATTTTCTTTGGTACGCCGAGAGAACAAGCCATCATTACTCAGGTTTTTGCCAGATCAATGTTATTGGCTCAATCTCGATAAAAAAATGGATTACAGATGTTCTACTTTCATTGGACTCAGATGGGGTCAATGAAATTATCCAAAAGGGTAAAGAGTAAAGAAAATTAGCTTGGATAGTTCATAAAATAGCATTGTTCATATGAAACCACAATTTGCGGAAGCTTTAAATAACTCTATCGCATTTAGTGGTAAGTGTATACTTTATTAATTGTTATTTTAGTAAATAAGGGAAGGTCTGCTCATCATAAAAAGCGAAATTCCAAAAGAAAGTCAAGACCATCATAATAGTAAGAATCAAAGCTTAACTCACCCTCATAATCAAAATAAAAATTATGGACTAAAATAAAAGGGTGAGAGACGAGATGAGTAAAATGAAAATTAAATTGATGACCTCCAGAACTATAAATAGCTCGTGATGCACCTCCATAAGGGAGGGGTTATTGACAAGGAGGAAACATTCTTAACAATATAACTATCTAATAGGATATTAATTTATGATGTGAAATGAATAATTAAAGCTTATTAAATTTAACCTAACCTAACTAAAATTTATAATTCTCAAATTTAAAACATTTTAAATTAATTTTTATATAAAAAGAATTAGCTAAAAATGTCTTGATTAATTTAATTTTGAGACCTCTTAAATGTTTTAGTAACTTTTTTGAGATTAAAAATTTTTACTTCTTTACAAATCTAATTTCTTTAATACTATCAGAAGTAAAATAGAGGTCCCCCCAAATTCTTGAACACAAATTAATTTTTTTAAGAAAATTAATTTTAGATACATAATATTTTTTTGGTCCCAATTATTACAATCCTAAAATCAATCAGTTCATAAGATACCATACTGAGGCCATCTTATATAGTCTTATCATTAGATTTTGATAATATAGCTTAAATTAAAACTTTAATTGGTGTCAATTATAGTTTTTATTAATTTGTTAGATTTTGTTATATTTAACAAAGTTTATTAGATTTTGTTATACTTTGTTATAGTATACAGAGTTTGTTATACATTTAAATTAATCTAAATTTAAACATACTTTTTAAAAGTTTTAAATAATAATTTAAAGTTTAATTAGTAGGGGTTAAGGAACGACAATTAGTTAAATTCTTGAATCAATGAGAACTTCCTCAAGATGCAACTGCTTGAAATAAATATTGCCAAAATTAGTAATAACAATATTATTTAAATCAGAGAAAAATCAACCTTTTTAAAATAAATGCATAAATAAAAAATAAATTATTCAAAATGTCTAGACAGTCAGTCTGAATTTTCAGAAGGACTAAGGAATCACTGCCGAAAACTTTGCGAAGATGCAAACGTCAAATATGTCATCGGTAACAGGGGGTACTAGATAGCAAATTAATAATTGAAGGATGAGCCTTAAAAATTACTATTAAATAGTAATGATTAATTTTAAAGTTATAATCAATAAGTTAATAACTTTAAAGATATGCAAACCATCACTAAAGCAGAGCTCATCAATAGATTTGACACTAGAGAGTCTTGCATTTCAATCTGGCTAAGCACCATAAATTCAGCTCTCTACAAACACATAAAACAATTCTCGAACGTTATCAATGCCATGATAAAGAATTTAACTAAAGAAACGCTACTAGACTGGATTAACAAAAGCGACGACCAGCTTAAAGCTGACATCCAAAAAGACACAGGCTAAATGGATGTAACAGATATCTCCCAAGTCAGATTTTTCAGACTTTTAGTCATGATCCTATTAAAGAACACCATAGCTAATGAACTGAGCTGCGTCTAAGTCACAGCAGACTATCATGAACACCTGAACAAAGTAGAAATCTTTGTGAAATGCCTACAAAAGCACTCTTACTTCATGAAAAGCGACTTCATTTAACTCATCACAACAAGATGCAAAGACATCGCTTCGAAGAAACTCAAATTTTCAATTAATGTCAAACACTTTGACACTTTCTTCAAATTTAAAGACAACGGTGAAACAGTCCAAATCTTACATTCAGGACCAAGAAGAGGTGGAAAAAGAAGAAACAACAGAAGAAGATGAAAGCTCTGTATACAGGAGTGAATCTCCAATTAACTAATAGGGCTAGACCCTTATTTGCACTAAAAAGCAATTTAGATCGGGGGTCCCCAGATACCTCATTGTGATCTTATTATTGCTAAAATAGATAAAAATAGGAAATTTAAGAATTCATTATTAATCAATTATATATTAGTATTATTAACTGCCACTAATTAGATCAGCTGTTAATTGTAATTTGATTTAGTGCACTTTTAATTTTAAATATCTTTAATAATTATGACCAAATTGTACATTATACATTGTACAGTTGTATGTTTTTAGTTTTTTATAAATATTAAGGCGTACTTTAAAATTGTACATTGTGCATTGTACAGTTCTTGTGATTTAAGTTTTTTTTAAAAGTCAATTGTACAGTTTCAGATACTTAGCTTATTAGAGTAATTATTAATATTTAGTTGCAATAATAAATGCGGAGATCACTCGCTCTTTTGTTCTTCTTCTTATGCCATTTTCTCTTCCCTATTAATCTCAAGATCGTTCCTTTCTACATATGTGTTGCCTAGTTCTGTTTCTTCGTCCACCAGCATCTGTGAGTCCCCATCCTCTATCAAACTCTTCCGAAAGTAAATTGCCAGCTCGACCTCACTAAAAGGGAACTTCTCGTCTGCTCTCAGCATCTCCGGGGTGAATTCAGCTTTTAACATCCGTGTCTCAAATGACTTTCTGTCCAGATCACTCATTTAGTTGAACGGCAGCGTGTTAGAAATGGCAATCACTTGGCACTATTGGAATCTCACTACCGGCTATTTGTATTTCAGATTGACGGGATACCCCTCTCCTTCAAAGAATCGCTTGAGATCATCTATCTTTTCACTGTCATAGAATAAATCTCTCTTGATCTCGTCCATAATAACAAGCTGGGGTTTAGAGTGAGTAGTGCTGGATTCCATGCAAAAGGATTTGTTGAGTACTCTGAAATCCTCAGTGATAAAGATCTTTCTTATATATTTAGCCATAGTAGTCTTTCCCGTGTTAGGCTCCCCAAAAAACCAGATGACATTCACTTTTTCTTGACATTTTCTGAAGATTACTTTATACAGCTTGTCAACTGCATCGAAGTAGAGCATTTCCTGAAGCAGTTTTTAATCAAGCCTTTTTAAATTGTGAGATTATGTGTCAGATCTCTGTAGAAACTGGACTAATGACTGTAGCTTAGTTTGCTTAGGCTGCTCTGGCTTTGAGAGAAGTTTCTATTCTAATCCTTAGTAGATCGTTAGTAATTTGTGATTTTTAACGATTTGATCACAAACTGAATCATCATCTTGGTACTTTCAGTACATGTCATCTACTGTATTAATCTATTTTGATCTTACTAAGTCCTTAAATTGATCTTAAATTCTGCTTTGTGTTTATGATGAGTCTCTAGAAGAAGTCCTATTAATTTATCTATTTTTTTGCCTAAACTTTTGCGAATGCAACGAAATCCTCAAAATGTTATTGATCTCCACAGTCAAGTACAAAATCTTCATAATTGAGATACAGTTTCCTAAGGTGGACTTTGCCAATCAGTTTATACGGAAACTTCAGACTGATCAAGGCCTTGTATCCAAGATAATCTTGCTTAGTGAAGTAATTTTTGCATAGTCCTAGGCCATCTTGTTTCAAGTGTATTGTTAGATATAGTTGCAATTTCTAACCATTATTTGAGCAGTGAAATATGAGTGCATGACTATACTTTGGGGTTTTAGTGGATACTGCCTCATCGATATCTGTGTGAGATTGCTTTTCATTCTCGACTTTGATGCTGAACACAAAAATGTGCCTTTCATTGACTCGAACGTCTTTCTCGTTTTTCAGGGGTTCTTCCATCTTAGACTAGTTTTTCATAACGAACATTACTACGAGTTGTCTTTTTAAGTCATCAGTCTCCACTCGTTTGAATAATTAATTCTATCATTTTTTTTAATTAATAATTACTCTAATAAGCTAAGTATCTGAAACTGTACAATTGACTTTTAAAAATAACTTAAATCACAAGAACTGTACAATGTACAATGTACAATTTTAAAGTACGCCTTAATATTTATAAAATCTAAAAACATAAAACTGTCCAATGTATAATGTACAATTTGGTCATAATTATTAAAGATATTTAAAATTAAAAGTGCATTAAATCAAATTACAATTAACAGCTGATCTAATTAGTGGCAGTTAATAATACTAAAATATAATTGATATATAATTAATTCTTAAATACTATATTTTATCTATTTTAGCAATATTATTATACAAAATGTCTAAAAAGAAATTAATAAATTATCTCTGATCAAGAAGCATCCATTTATACTGCAGAGTTCTTCAACGAAGAACAAACAATAGGAAAAGCTTTAAATGGAAGAACAAAATTATAAGATTTTGTCCAATCTGAAATAATAAAACATACTTGGGAAAAAACTTACAATGATGTAAAAATATAACTCTAAGAAAATTTCTAATAGTGAGTATTACAAGCGCATAGGAATTGGCTCATTACTACTGTTTATTCTAGAAATAGTGAAAGTTGAAAAATTACTCCCATAAAATAAAGTACTAAGAAATATATCTAAAAATTATAAGATAAAAAAATAAGTTAAAAAAACATGGAAAAAACAGAAAATAAATCTAATGACTGTAATTCAGAAAATTCTTCTGATTAAGTTTAAAGTTACAAAAATATTAAATCCAGCCGCGAATGATTAGATTCATAATAGGTGCTTACAAGTTCAGAAGATTTTGAAACTGAGTCAGACTCTATTTTCCCAGAATAAAATTAAATAGAGCGAGTAATTAGTTAATGATTCACTGGACTTACTAATGACTCAAAGGCAGAACTCAAACAATAATTGTTTACTCAACTCCCAGAATAATTAGACAGCAAATTTAATGAAAAGTTAAATTGAAAAGAATTTAGAAAACAGTGACTAATTAAAGGATTTGTAAAATAAAGACAACCTCATTGATTTTGATGTTATTCAACAATTAATAACTGATGGAAAAGATGAAATACAAAATGCTTTTTTTTCAGTTTTGGTAGAAGACATACAAACTTTATCACCTACAATAGGGGTAGCATCCCTAGAATCCTTGGCCACACATGTGAAAAGATTCACAGAGCAATACAACAGTTTGAAATAATTATTGAATGAAAATCAAATTTAAAGCGAAAATTTAAGCTAATAAAAAAGAAGGTTGATAATTAGATTTAGTAATGTTAAATAGTGAACGAAGAGAAAATAAAAGCGCTGTTATTAAATAGTAAAATGTAATAAAGCAAGTAAATGCAATTTGTACAGAGCATTTAAGCAAGTGAACAACAACTATAATATCATAAAAAACAATATGAAGCAAATGAATAGTAGGTTAAAGAGCATAGAAAAAGCTGATTTGAAGAAAAATATGGAATAACCTAATAACCAAGACAACCAGAATGTTTTATAGCATTTGGTAAGCCAGACTATGGAACAATAAAGTATTAATGAGTAAAATTTGCATTAAAATCCAAAATGTAAAATAAAATATATAAGTTATACACACTATTTTAATAGTAATTTATTTAAATATAATAAAAACTACTCTATCTCGAAATTTTGATCATTTCGAGATAGAGTGTTATAAAATATAATTAATTTACTAATATCTGGAATACGTTAATATAATTGAAATTAAGTTTTGAATAAATGAATGTTTATTTTTTAATAATTTAAAACTATATCAAGTAATTAAAACAACCTATAATTTAAACATTTAGTTTTAAAAACAATCATAACATTTTATTAATTATTACACAAGCATGCATTAATTAATTAATATTAAAAAATAAACATTCATTTATTCAAAACTTAATTTCAATTATATTAACGTATTCCAGATATTAGTAAATTAATTATATTTTATAACACTCTATCTCGAAATGATCAAAATTTCGAGATAGAGTAGTTTTTATTATATTTAAATAAATTACTATTAAAATAGTGTGTATAACTTATATATTTTATTTTACATTTTGGATTTTAATGCAAATTTTACTCAATGTATAGATAATAATTTTTGAATAAGATTTAAACTAGATAATTGGGAGATACAATTTCCATAATGATACTGTAAAGTTGTTCAGATTCTTGGACACTATTTTTTGTATGACAACATTTAAATTAAGTTTTTTTTAAAAAAATATTAATATTTGAATTCTTACTTTATAACTTAATGTATGAACTTACTTAATTTCATTTACAAAATCCTTCTAAAATAATTGCTCAATTTTCATCATGGGGTTTTGGGGTTTAATATATACAAAGATAAAGATCCGGTCGGTTTTATTTTTTATTTATCTGAAAAAAGAAAAGTTGTATAAATTTTGGCTAGTTTAGATTTATTTGTAACCAATAATTAGAAATCAAACTGATGGTTTGTTAAAAGATAGACACAAGTCAGGCTAGAGAAGTACAAACTAATACATAACGTGAAAAACGAGATTGAAAGAACTAAAACATTAATAAAGAGCTTAATCTTAAAGACCCTCGAACCAATGAACACTAAAATACTCTATGATACTCCTTTAAGAGAAAATTATAAAGATTTATATCTTAGCTCGCAATCATTCATTGGCAATCATTTGCACCTCTGGTCCTAAAAATAAAGCGTGGTTACCTCTTCTATTAGATAAACTTAAGAATATGAACCCTTATCGGCAATATTCGTGTCAATTGAAGATTTTTCAAGAAAAAGGAATACTCTCAAAGAAGAGGGTAGGAATGAGTTCGATACTTTTTCCAGATAAGATAGCATCTGGTTTTAAAAGATAAATTGTTCAAACTCTATCTGGACCTATCAACCTTTATAAGGCTATTTCAAATTTTTAACTGGCAAACTAGAAGTTGATAGTATATCTTCTAAAGATTTATTGAGCTCAATTTAATAGCAAAAAATTTAACATTCTAAGACTCAGCATTTCTTAAAGAAAATAAAGAGTCAGTATTCAGAGTCAAAAAACAGTATTCAAGGATCTACTATGGATATTTAATCAAGTTCTTAAATTTAAAAGTGTATTCAGCAATACCAACAAGTTTTTCTATTTTAAGAAGAGGAAAAAGCAAAGTCTCCGAAATACTTAATATTAAGAATGATGTACAAAAATAAATATTTTTCATGCTTATTTTTCAACAAAAATTATCAATATTCTATGTACCTGATGTCCAGCTTTAATTGACATATAACTAAAAGTTCCTGTAACTATTAAAGATTACAACTTAAAGGATTAATATAATCAGCAAAAGTAAAATATTACTATAAATCGGTTGAAATAGGTCTAAACAATACAAACAAATATGTGTAATAATTTTGAAGTAATTATCTCACTTTTTTAAATTTATCTGCGCAATTTGGATGAAATATATATAATTCTGGAATTGCAAATTAGAACAACTGTTAAGCTAGAGAACTATGCCTGGTGTTGTTACAAATATGGATATTGGGCAATTACTCTTGAAAATCAATGCTATTTCAAAACTTTAATGTAAAACTAGAGAAGGTTAAAACGACAACAGTCCATTATTTTTAGTATATTAAAAATAAATATTTACTGATGACTTTACGTCTAAAGAACAATTGAATGTTTAATTAATCAAAGTATATATTTTTTTTACTTAGAATTAAAAAATCCAAGTTTAGTGAATTTTATTCATTTATTCCAACAATTCATAAAGATGAAAGATCTCTGTAATTAATAAGAATGATGGACAATTATTTCTAAAATTCCAAATCAACTTACGATAAAATCTATCCATCAAGGATTTGAAGAAAAAAACAAAAAGGAATTTAAAATAAGTATTATTTGATTAATATTAACTATTTTCCCATTTTAAACTTAAATTTTATCCATAAAAAAAGTTATGATATTCTAAGCTACTCTTGAACCAAAAAAATGAGAAGTATTTCGTTTTTAAAGTTTAGTTATTTCAGGAAGAAGGTAAATTTCCAATACATCAACTGATTCATAAAAAATTATTTGCAATTGTTATTAAATCAACAAACAAATTTTAAATTTTATCAGTGAATTTAGATTGTTACATTAAAAAACCCGATGTATCTCTAACTCTTAGACTAATCTCTTCTCACTCAGACAAGTAAAAAAGCGCAGGACTCACAGTATATAAGAAGAATCAGAGGAGACAGAGGAAGATTTGCTAAATAAGAAATATTTAAGGGGAGGATAAATTTATATTCAGATTTGCAAAGAAGGGCAATAACACAATAATTAATCAAAACTCTGCTGGCAATAAAAGAGACTAATTATTCATATATAAGTGTCACATTAAAACAGCATGTCTAATTTGATGTAGTAATCAAGTAGCTATATTAAGAAGATTAATGCTGAGAAAGAAAAAGCAACTGAGAGAGAAAGTTAACATTTATATAAAATCTAATAATTTTTTAGATCATTTTTAACAAACTAACGAATTTTTGATTTCTTTTTGAATCTTGGGAATGTACATTAGCTTTGCATTTTCTTATTTTTCTTGCAAATTTTCTGAATCTTAACCAAATCTAATTAAAGTTTCCACATTTTTCCACTGTTAAAATAAGAAGAGCAAGGTATCATTGTACTCAAAACCTAGATTATTGACTCTTAGGTTTGCTTATTCGAGGGTTTTTACTTTAGCAATAGTACTCGATAACTATAGACCAATTTCATCCTAAAATTTAATAAGAATAATCGGGAAAATTTATTACATTTAGTCTGTTTGAAGAGAGATCAAGAACTTTAAGTTTTACATTTGGGTTTATCTTGAATGCATCAATTAAATCTTCAATACTTCTACATGTTAAATGCAGTTGATTTTAATAATAAAGCTTTTAAATGGTATTTTATTAATTAAAATACTTTTATAAAATCATAAAACTTGCCACAAATAAAAAGGTTTTTCATTGCCCTTTAAACCTTTCCAATTGAAGTCATCAAATCATAATGTATAGAGCAATTGTTTAAACTTATATAAATAAGTGATTTGATAATTCTAAGAAACTACGATAAAGTTTATTAAAGTGTGTAAAAATTTACTTATTCATTCTTGTTAAATTCTATTTTGTAGCTAAGTTTTATCAATGTTTAAATGCGTTAATTTTAGCTAGGATTACATCTGAGCAATTAAATTATTAAAAAAGAGATTTGAGACAACCTATTAGAAGATAATTCTAATCTGCTTAGATTTGTTTTTTTACAAGATTTTAGGGTTTGTGCTAAATCATCAATATTCTTATAAATGAGATGATTTTAGGACAATATTAGTTCTTCAAGAGAACAGCAAGCTACTTGACGTGATTTGGTTTAGAAGGGCTAAAGATAATCTATAATTGAGTGAAGAGATTGGGATTGCACTCAGTATCTTTTATGATAAATTTAAATAGACTAAATTTTGGGCTTTTTGCCTTTTTAATGATGTAATTAAAGCCCTCTATCGGAATACTATTATCTGCAAGGTCTAATAATTATATCATTTGATTTTAAGCTAAGAGCTCTCCCAATGATAAGGCCCCTTTAATGCCAATCCTAAAAATGCTATCAACAATAAAAGTTTAACTTTCTTATTCGTATTCTTGTAACATTCATTATTTGCTAATTATATTGAAACTATGGATTTGTGAAATTAAAGAATTCAAACAAAAGTGAAGCAACATCAGGAGAGATTTAATTACATTCAAAATTAAATCAATCAAAGTATCATTAAAGCTGAGGTTTTTCACAAGCTGATCAATCCCTTCATGTGATATAGAATTTTTTCTTAAATTCTAGTATAATTGTCAGATAAAATTAGTTGATCTTATCAAAGTAGAGAATTACAAAATACACTTAATTATATTATCCAATGGCAGCCAAGCTGTTATCTCCAAACTCATATCTACAATATTTATTTTTCTTTAATTTTTTATAATTTTTTCTTTACAATTTCGGAATTATATCATTTAATCTTTCTGAGCATTTTAAGTCAAGTCTTTACATTTAGCATTGTTTAAAGCTAGTAAATATTGCTATGTAATGCCCTTAATTTATAGGCACATATTAAAGGCTACTATTAATATTCAAATTTTTACTATGTATTATTATAGGTTGTGAAGGAGCAAGCCTTTATTTCATAGTACTTTGAGTTTATAAAAAAAATATGGGTCTTCATATTTCTTATGGCTTTCTTATCGTCTTCTGGATCATAACTTATAACAGAGGCTTATAAATTGTTTACATTTCTGTCATCTAGGGATTAGACTTTCCTATTGAAAAGTGTGTTATCAATTCATTAATTGAGCGAGCTTTCATTTTTTTAAAGAATATTCGATATGTCTTTTTAGCTGTTTTATTCTAACTTTTTGACATAAAAGGCTTTTCTTATTGAATAAAAGTTACTGAAGTTAATCTTAAACCATCGGCATCTATTGATTGTAATACTTCTGGGTGAGCTTATTAAATATTTCTAATAATGAAAGTTCCAATATTTACTTTGTCACAGGTATCTTTATAAATGAAAGAAACTGAATTTTCATAGTTACTTGTATTTAAAAATCTTTCACTATATTGTTTGTTGAGTTGGATTTAGTCCTTGAATTGTGCTTTTTGAAGCCATAAAATTAATTTCCAAAAATTATACTAGGGTTAATGTAATTAAAATGTCTGTAATTTGCTGAACTTCGGACTCTCCCGTTTATTACTTTCTAAAACAAACTTGTCTTTACATAGCATTTTTAGCCTTCTTATAATTATGAGCTGTGATACGCCTTTTAAATTCCACACTACTTTATACAAATGAACAGCCATCTTAATTGATTTTCACTACTTTTAATTTATTAAAAGCTCTTACATTCTTATTAATTCGTGTTTTTCTTAAAGTTTAAAACTCTTTTCTCATAGTAAGATTCATCAATCCTTGTTTTTTTTCTTATAATCATAGTTTAATCCTCTACTTAAAACTACATAGGATATATAAATTGCTACCAAGTTTATGTGAAGGTTTGGTTTGTATATTTGTTGCTGCTTTTTAAGGTAGATTAAACATCAATTAAACTTTTGCATATCTAAGTATGTTACCACCTGTGCTATTGCTTCCATTATTGGTTTGTCTAGTTGATTTTTATTGGATTGGGATTGATTGATGAACACATAGGGGGTGCATCGTTATATATTAAAGGTTTTTTAAAATTAATTCCTTAGTCTGTGAGTTCTAATTGAATCCTATCTTATCCATAATCTTTTTCTGATTATTTAATATTATAAATATTAGAACATTAATCCTTAAATTTAATTAAAAGTTTAGCAATAATGTTGATTTAAGGATAAAAATAAATATGTGAATCATTTTACTATGCCAATTCAGCAGAAATGAAAGATGACTTTTCTTTTTTAAATCGATTTTTGTGACATCTTAATTAAATTAATCAATTTCTTGATAGTACTAAGTCTAAAATTTATTCAGGATTTAATTGAACTCCCCTGTTATTTAAATTGAAATCTACTTTTGCGAGAACATTTGAGATTTATATTGAAATTTATATTAAAAATACTAATAAAATTAAAATAATCTATAAAAATTAGAGATGCTGCTGTTTTTAGTGAATATGATTATTGCTTCTTGATTTTTATTTCAATTCTCTTATTAAATTTAACGAATCTAATAAAATTTAATTTACTTTAGAAGCGAGAATTTTATATCGAAGATTCTATACATTTAATACATTGTTTTCTCTATTTTTTTAATTGTGAATCTAATTGATAATCATTCTAATATTTCTTAATTTATATGATTTTAGTTTGGATTCATATTTTTTGAGTAAATCAAGAACTATCAAGTAAAATATAAAAAGTAAGCAAAGAAATTTTTAAACGGTAAATTAAGGTTTAGTTGTATCTCTTGAAAGAAGGCTTGAATCAAATATTAATTGAGGAAGAAACTGTGCATTACATTATAAAAGAGGGTATCGTTTAGCTTAGTAATATTAATTAAGTTTAATCTTAAAAAAGTTAAAGGTTATTCGATTATGTCAGGGAGAATTTTCGTATCTATGAAACATTAAATCATAAAATTCTATATTTATTGACGCCTAGACATAGATCTTGAAAGAAATAATTACTAAATAAGATAAGTTGATATCAGATATAGACTAATAACACTTCTTAAAAAAAAGAATAAAGAAGAAAATTCAACAAGAACAAGTTTAATCAATAGATACAAAGAGTACGTGTGAGAAAAGGAGTAAATATTGTAAAAGAACGTTAGAAATTTCAAACAAAAAGGGTTTTGAGGTAAAAATGCGATAAAGAATAAAAATGAGAGAGGATTTGGATAAAAATCAAGCGAAAACAGGATGATTGAGATTATCATGGAAAACAATCAGGAATAATCTAGAGAAAAAAACTGCATTTGAAAAGCAAATTTATGAAAATACTTCAAATCACGATGAATCCTTATTCTTAATGAAGATGAAAGTGTTGATGATAAACTAAACATAAAATTACTTGATATAGATTCAGACAAATTATGTCTTCAAAAATTAACACCAAACATACTTTATTTGGTATAAGCAGCAAAAATCTCTCAGAAGAGTGATGAAATCTAATGATGATCAATAGGCTGTTAATTATACCACATAGAAATAAGTGATGGCTCTTGAGTGATGATTGTCATTCTTAGAATTTATGTATATATATATATATTGCAATCCTAATGAAGTGAGAAATTTGAGCAAAAACAGTACTAGAGCAAATCTAGAAGAAGAAGCTCATCAATAATATAAAATTTAATTTTAGATGAATTAATATTTTTAGAAAGGGAGGGGGGCATAATTTAATCTTTAAACTTAAAAATAATTAAACAAAATTAAATCAAGAAAAAAGCAGGAAGTAATAAATATGGGAGTGCAACAAATAAGTAATAGCAAAGAGTGACCAACTTAATAATGGAGTTTGATTTATGAAATATTTTACGAAAAATAGATGATTATAAGAATTTGATTTAGTTTAATTCTAATAGTTATAAGTATTAAGATATGACAAAAGTTGAACAACCTCTTATTATTCATGCAATATTTCATAGATGTCACCATTATTCCAATAACATGTGCCTTTTCCTTTTCATTCTGTAGTTTGTCGAAGACTTGGTCTAACTCAATCACCATTCTTACCAGGTACACCCTCTAAAAAATTAAAATTTAGATATTTTTTTTGTAACTTACATTTTATTTGAGGAGCATGACATATTTTGATCAGACATTTTAGTTTGATCTAATATTCTTAATCAAATTCTTATAATCTTCTATTTTTCTTTAACATATCATAATTCATTAGTTAAAATAAATATGAAGAAATTTAGCAATAAAAGAGTCAATATATCAGTATTAAAGCGAATAATCATCAAGCAAATTTATGACACAATTTGCACAAAACTTTAAAAGAGCGATATTATTGTAGGAATACATTTGATTTTGGGAAAATTAAATTAATTAAAATCAATAAATATTAAATTCGTGGCAGTTAACTTTCTGGAAACCATAACAATATTGTACTTATTCTATAGAGAATTCAAAATCAGCTGGAGTTTACTTTTGGCGGTACCCCTCTATCGCATTCGAGAAACGAGTTAAACGAACTTTAATTTTGGCATTAAAAAAAAACTAAACAGATCACCCAAAATTAAAATCGATTTATCTTTCTTCTGGGATGCGATAGAGTGGTACCGCCAATAGAAAAGTCCAGCTGATTTTGAATTCTCTATCAAACAAGTACCATAATGTCTGGGTTTCCATAAAGTTAACTACCACGAATTTAATATTTATTAAAATTTTAATTAATTTAATTTTTCCAAAATCAAATTTATTTCTACAATAATAATTTGACAGTTGATATAATGTGAATTGTATCTTAATTTATTAACTAAGCTTTTTCTTAAGAAATTAAATTGAAATCACCTATAAATTATTTCTTTATACTTATTTCTTACTATGATTTATTTAAATCATTTAAAAGACATAAAATGTTAACAAATCCCCTGCTTTATAATAGTGCTGCTTGGTTTTCTGCCAAATTTTTAATATATATTTAAATACCAAAAGCATTAGCTATGTTGTTTCTAATTTGATTCATTATAAATGAGTTGTTCCCACCACTGCCGTTGATAATTTATGAATGGTGATGTCTGTGACTTTCAGGGGAGGTCTAGTTACATTTCGAGCCATCGATTGCTACAGTCAAACTTTATCTAATTTCTTCTATTAAAAGTTTTCTTTCTTTGTCAAAATTTTTTTTCTCTTTTTGTGGATCTTTAGAGTTTAAGCTAGGATTTTTTCTCTGCTCTAATATTTAAGAATCTTTCTAAATTGTATTGTATGATTAATTGCAAATAAATAGTCCATTTAAAATGATGTAAATCATTAATTTATAGCTCATCGTCTAATTGCAGTTTATCATTTCTTTTAGATTCATAAATATTGTCGTCATTTTACACTTCGTCCCCTTGTAGTAGTCTAAACTTATCATTCATATTTTCATATTATTATATATCTTTTAGTTATATGTTGCTTTTGACTTAAGTAACCATTGCTATTATTGATGGCTGGCTTCTTCTTCTATTTTTCAAAGAAAATATAGAAGACTGGCTTATTCATGAAAAATTTTCGATTTAATTTTTAAAGCGTAGTCACAGCTTTCTCTGCCATTTAAATCTTTTATGTATGGATTAGCTCCCTTTGTAATTAAAAACTAAACAGCCTGAGTTTTCTCTATTTAAATGCAAATTGCAAAGGGGGACTTTTTGTTAATCTTACAATTTTCAAGAGAAAAAACACTATTTCTTGAAAGTAATTTATTAGCCATTTAGAAGTTATTTAATATTAAATAGAGAGTGAAAATTGTATAGCTTCAGGATCTTCTTCATTTAGATTGTTTATTCAAAGGGATGGAAGTTTACAATTTCTACTTAATGGAAACTAGCTGCGTAGGTACTGATTGTATCCCTGAAGATTCTATAAATTATTTTAACTCAAATACAAAAATAAGATTTTTATCTTTTTAAAGTATTCATTTTAAATATAAAATTATCTTGATTTAAAATTTAAGTTAACTCCAGTATCACAGAGCACTTCAAATGCCTATAATTTTCCTCACTTAAGGGCATTGGAGTAAAATCAGCATGAGTGGGGTCATTAAAGTTTAGTGTTTTACTACAAATTGTAGATTAAATCTCATAAGTCATCTTTGATTAAGTTAATATGGCATTGTTAATTCTATTATCCTTTGTGGAGATTCACTCTTAAATCATTGATTGTAGATTTTAAGCAAATTTTTTTTAATGTTACATAGAGATTTTACTAAAAACATTAACTTATTTTCAAAGTCTTAATAATTTTTGTCGATGTCTAACTGCCTTCACATTAAAAATTAAAACAAGATACAAGTTGATATTTCCGCTTAACAATTAATATTATTTTCACATATCTTATTAATTAGAAATTTGGCTTTGATGAACCTGGTTTTTACTTGACTCGTTTCAATTTTTTTCCCTTAAAAAGAAGATCTCATGTTTGAATTTAACAAATATGTTGAAGCAGAAAGTATAGAAAAAATTAGTTATGATAATAAAAGTTCATTTTATTTTTTAAATGAAATAAATAAATAAATAGAGATTTAGAAAGTTAAGTCTCTTATCTTGAAAATTTCTTACGTTCGTTGACACTTAGCCTCTATTTTTTGCTCTTTTTACAGTTTAATTTATTGTCTGTAAGTTTTGAGTATTTTGTGTGCGTGAGTAAGTTTATCCGTAGATTAGTCTTTTTATATAATATTCAATTAGTTAGCTTGACAGAGACTAGTAATTATTGTCTACTTTTTTTAAAATAATTTTTTAGTTTTTTTAATATTTAAATTTCATAATATTACTCATTATTATAATTATTACTTAATAAACAAGGGTTTTGCTCTAATTCTTTGATTTCTTTGCATATTTCACTCTTTTGCTTATTTTCAAGGTTTTTTTTCTATTAACTACTTTGTAACTTATTTATTACTAAATTGCTCTAATTTGGTCTCTTCTACTTCTATCGTTTTTACTAAGTCTTCATCTTTTTTAAATTTCGTATTTATCAATTTAAGCAGACCCTCCATCAACTAATGATTCTCAGTTTTAGAATGTTCTTATTTTTTACGGTCATTTTACTTCTTACTTTATTTTGAATCTATTTCAGTTTAGTTATTCATGAAAATCCCAATCTGCTCTCATGGCCTCTTGCTGCTATTCAACAGATTCACAATTTAATATTTAATAAGTATAATATTGATAAAATACAAAAGATTAGGAAAATTAATAACTTAAATACAGAATAACTGCTAAGTATTATAAATTTGCAAATTAAATTATTAAGAATAGAGAGAAAATTAAATATAAATATAACTTTTTTGTTAGTTTATAATATATCATACTCTATATTTTATATTGAGTGATTATTGTGATTTTTAATTATTTCATTTGGCAAAACATTTCTATTTCGACGAAGAGTCTATAAATGAGTTTATTATCCAATATTATTTATTAAATTCTGAAATACTTGAATTATTGTAACTATTCATTTTAGTTATTGGCATCCGCACTTTTACATTACTAAATTCTATAATATATGTGATTAATTTTTTTTTTAAATCTCACAATTCTATCAAAAGTAAAAATACAGTTAAAAAATTGATATATCTGATTAATTAACACTTACAGAGAATTTGAATGAGAATTGGTCTTTACAATTAGAGAGATATTAGTGACTACTTTCAAATAATATTTCATTTTAATTTAATAATAATAAATAATAATAATAATTAATCCTCATCCGGTGGCTCAAGGCCCCCGAATGAATATAATGGTTATCATTAAGTAAGGGACAAGCCCTTTAATAATTAATATTGAACATTCTGTTCAAGGTATACTGAGGTTCTTCATCTTCTTCCTCTCTTGTTTCCTCCTTTCTTTCTTCTGTTGTTTCCTTGTCTTCTCTTGGTTGGTCTGTTGTTTCTTTGTTTCTTATGTTTCTTTGGATTGAGGATCCGGATATTGTCTCCTGATTCTTCGAATCTAAGCCTGTTGTCTAATGCTTAGATTCTCATAGAGAAGTTGATTTCCTTAAGAGCTATTTGCTATTTAAGTTTTGGGGTAAGGAGTTGTGTTAGGTCAGATTTTATGAAGTATGCATGTTTTTGAAGACATTTGATATATATATCTTCGCTCTGTTGGCAAATTCTTCCACTTGAAAGTCGAGGTAAATACAGCTCTTTTCGTTGGCTTCTGTGTTTTTCATGATGATTATTGCGAAATGTCTGATCATCTCCGCAATTTCCTTTGGGACTTGTATTTTCGCTTGTTATAGGATTTCAGCTTAGACTGCTTCTATGTTTTTGGCATATATTGATTCTGCAGTAGCTATGTCTAGGGGTGAGAAGACTACGAGAGATTATGCGAAAAGGTGAATAATCTTGAAGAGCTTTGTGTTGATGGTTTGAGTCCACAAAGAGATGCAAGCTTCTCTACCGTCTATTCTCTATTGAAGGTCCTATCTAGTAATCAGTTATTGCATATGTAGTAAGCCTTCTTTTATAATTAATTATTATTAATTAATAGTTGGATCCTAGTCTTTTAATTAATTATTCTCTATTAATTAATTATTTCCTATTTAGTACTATTTAATTTTAAGTGCGTCATCGTTGATTTTTAAATTTTCATCAAGTGCGTCATCGCTTAAATTCAGAATTTCTTTGTAGTACTACCTAGTCCCTTCCGATGGAGTATGGGAGTTTTAGGAATGATGTTGGGACCCCAGTAATGTTTGTTCTATTGAGTCCTCACTGTACGACTCGTCGCTGTAGATTTGTTGGTTTTCGTCACTCCAGTTAGAGTCGTCGTCGTCCCCGTAGATGATTTTCTTTTCTTTCTTGTTTGGAATTTTGTATGTTTCTTGTATTCTTGGGTAGTAAGGTTTGCTCGTGATGTCTAGTGGTGGTGCCTAGGTTCTTTTGATCTAGGGGTCTTGTAGTTCCAATTAAGAGTATGGGGCTGGTGCAGCAGACTCTTCTGAGTCTTCTGTTTTTGTTCTCCTCGTATTGTTAGTTTAGGGTTTGATAAACTTATTGTTTACTCTTAGTAGTCTTAGCAGTTAATAAGTCTATGTTATCCATAGTTGATTTATTGAGTTGTCATTTTCAGGTAGGTACTATAGCTTGCTTAGTTCTATTTAGTATGTTCATGTCCTTTCCTGATTATTCTTTTAATGATAAAGGTTATCGCTTCTAGGATGTGTCGGCCCCATTAGTCTTTGTTGTTTCTGATGATTTTTGTTGTTATTTGAGCTAGCAGAGTGTACTTTTTGTTTTCAGCTAGCGTGTATATCAGATCTCTATCTGGTGCGTTTAGTATACCCATTCTGTGTTTGTTATTTTTTCTAAATTTAAATAATAATATTTTTAATTTAATTATAAAGTATTAGAGTACTATTACGTTTATTAATGAATTTTGTAATTTTTTATTTTTAATGATTTATGATCGATAATAATAAATTAACCTAAAAAATAGAGATTGAAAAAACTCACACTAACTAAATCTCTATTAAGTTAGCGCTTAGTCTATTTAGAGACAGTCACATCACCATCAGGAATTCAAATTTTGTCAGAATTAACATATCTATAAGTTTGTTTACTTTATTGATGATTAAAATTTAATAAAAATTATATTATTAAACTTATCCTTTATTTTTTTAGACTATTGGAGTGTATTTAAAAGCTATTGTTTGAGAATAAATTTATGATTTTGGTATATTTGTATTTCGTTTAATGCATCGTATATTATTTATAATATGTCTACTCATAATCTATAAAATATACACTATAATAATTATTTTACATTGTTTTAATTAATAAATTTTGAACTTTACATCATAAGCCTTCTCAAAATGCCTTTGCTTAATATTCATGATTCACTTTTCATTCATTTTCACTAAATTATATTTTTATTATGGTATTTGGATAAATTCCATTCTTTTATTGGTGAGTCTTCTGGTAGTTCTTTCACAGTTTCATAAAATCTAATAGTTTCATAGACTTGAATAATTCTAAATATCAAAACTTTTGTCAATCATTTTTTATTAATTAATGTAATAAATTAATCGGTTTAATTCTTATTTTTTTTCATATTAATTGATAGCATTCAAACTATATTTATATTTTTAATTTTTTTACACTCCAATTATTTTTCGTAAGAATGGTTATAAATAAATGAGTTTTTTTTTACAAATTTAAAGATTATAATTAAATAACATTGTCCAATTTAATTAAGAAAATAAGTCACTAATATTGCCATTAAAATAACTATTCTCATAATAGTCAATATTTTATTAAATCAAACAAGAGAATAAAGAAATTAGTCTTTAATTAAAGATTTTCATTCCTTAGATAAAATCTTAAATGTAATTAGTGAAATATGATTAAATTAGGACAAACACCAAAGTATTCCTAATATATAAAATAATGATTCTCTTAAAAAGAATAATGATAAATTCTTAGTAACATATGATAAAAATAATTACTATCAATAAAATTAAACCAATCATACTGAGGGAATATAAATTGAAAAAAATAAAATTAAATGGTTAATCTAATAATTATCATTGTTTCTGCCTTTGAGAATCCAAAATACTAAATTTGACTTACCAAGTAAATATTATTTCATATAGAAATCTTAAATTATCTCAGCAATATGACGTTTTATATAAAACAATAAATAAGATAAATAATACTACTTATTAGTCACTCTTTTAAAAAGTAATATTTATGTCGTGAGTTTAGATTCAAAAATGGGGATAATAAAAAAGAAAATAAATATTGAATATAGTACTTCTTACAATTTATCTATCAATTGAAAATTAAAAAGGAAAGCTGCATAAGAAAGAAACCAAAATATGCTTTTTTATAATGATATTCGCTTTTATGTAATTCAAGATTAAGCATTTTTAGAAGTTTTAAGAAAACTTATTCATATTACTATAAAAATGAGCTCTGCTTTTTAAGCTTTTCAAGATTAGCTTTTTGCTATTTTTTATATTTATAATAATCCTTAAGATTTTAATAATATAATTTAAGTTAATTAGGGTTATGATTAATTTAAATTCATAATACATATTATTCTTCTCTTTTAGTATATTAATATTATTTATATTAACATTATTTTATACACTCATTTACATATAAAACTCTATTTATCTCTTTAAATGATAAAATATCAACAATAATATATAAAAAATAAGCATAACATAATAATCTAAATGCTTTTTCAATTATTTCTTGGAAAACTTAAATTTTCCAATAATCGCTTGAAATACATATTATTTTTTTCTTATAAAATATAAAAAATAAATTTAATTTTAATGTTAATAATTGCTTTAAAATTATTTTTTAAAAATAAAAGATATTGTTAAAAATTAATTTAATTGATTTAAACTTTACAATATTATAAGTTAGCATTATTTTATGTTTATTGCGATTCATTTTTTAAAAAATATTTCTTAGAAATTTGAAAGATTTTGTTTTTATAAATAAAACTTAAATAATTATATTTATGAATAATATATATAAATGTATGTATGTTGGTTTTTTATCAAATTATTATGTTTTTTATGAAAAATGCGCATACCTATAAAAATTTTAATTTAACAAATTGGTAGTTTTAAGGTTATTTTATAGAATAATTTTTTATAAATATAGCAAAAACTATTTTAATCAAAATAATATAAAATGTAACCCCTTAATATTCTTGAGTAAATATTTTAATTACTTCTTCTATTGATTTAATTTATCGATATTTTTAATTTTTAATGCCAAATACTTGATTCCTTTTATTCAATGCAATATAATTTAGTTATAAATATAAAAACTAAAAGCAGCTTATTAATATGACTAAAGAAAATATGATTTTGAATAGAAATATAAGAATGTCGTATTTAATCTTCCTAATTCTAGTTCATATTTAATAATAATTAACATTATTTTTTGTAATGATTTATTAATTCCGATTCAAAAATTAGATCTTTCCAATTATAATATAATATTATTAATACCAGTTTTACGATATTCTACTATTTTTTAAAATCTTTATAAAAAGATTATAACTCAGAATTTAAATTTCTTACTTTAATTATCTAAAAATATAATTCAATTTTGTGTTTTCTAGATTATAATTTATGTGTATTTTCTCTACATGATTCTATATATATATATTTCTTAGAAAATTAATGACTATATAAAGATGAATTTAATATTTTTATAATTAATTTTGTTAAATTCTATTGAAGAAAACTAAATATACTAAATGAAATAAGCAATTATCCTATGTTTATAATCATATATTTGCCAAAAATATTTGATTTTATCATTATTATAATATGTTTAATTCTATTAAAAATTTTTAATAAGATTTTTATTTTCTACAAGTTAGCTAAGGTATTTAACTTAGAATATCTTTGAACTTCGTGAATAAAAATTTAAAAATAGAAAAGTTATTTTATAAATAATCAAAATCAAAAATTCTATATATTTCTAAGTATATATTTATTTATAATAAAATATCTAATTAAAGATTCAGAGAGATATAATTAAAATATAAAGGATAGAATCCTAAATATCATAGAAAATTGAAAAATATGATAATTTATAAAATAATTATGGATAAACCATTTTAAATAATTAATACATTTTAACTGTTAATCTTTTCATTATTAGATGTAAATTCTAATTAATCTTTGTTTTTCATCATCAATAATTATTTATTCGTAAGATATTAAAATTTTATTGTTTTATGTAAGAATCCTTATTATCATTATAGTAAATTATTATCTATATCAAATTAATTAAAAAGGCAATAAATGCTAAAAATTATAAATATATTGTTTACTTTAATTTAAATTATTATATTTCAGTTATAAAAAATAAAAATATTTTGTAATTACACTTTAAAGCATATTGGAGTAATTCCTCATTATGAAGTAAACTTGTGATATGTCCAAATTAGTAATAGTTTCACTTAATTTAATACCAAAATTAAATGTAAGAACTGAAGAGAGCTAAGAAATAAATAATTTACCATATTTTTTTCTTCTATCAATACCATTTAAAATATTTATGGTTATAGCTTATTAATCTACAGTTAATTTTCTCGTTGATAAAATTTCACCATCGGATGATAAAAAAAATAACCCAATCAAAATAATAGACTAAGAAGAAAAATAATTAAAAACTTTATTCCCTTCAAATGTAAAAATTGTTATTGAAATTTTTGAGTTCAAATAATATAAATTGTGAAGGTTTTTTGTTTTTAAGAAATTTTTCTTTTCTACTATCATCTTTTTCAATTTTGGATGCTTTTAATATTAAGAAATTTTAAAAACTTTTATTTTTTTGTATATTTTATACTTTGCAACTCTTATTGGTGGATAGCTTATTTATGTAAAAGATAGAGTTAAAAACGCTGATATAAATAAATAAATTTGATAGACAATAAAAATGGAAATAAAAATAGGAAGTTACACCAAAAATAAAATAAAAAAGAAAAATGTTTAACCTAGATTATTTAATTCAAGTTATAACATAATACTAAAATATAAGATAGAATACTATTTCTCATCACCAACTCAACATAATAAAACCAAAAGAAAACACATATATAGATAAATTTGGAAATTGCTAATAGCACCATCATAGAAAAAGATCGACCTTAAATTGGTCCTTACCTTAATCTTAATAAAACTTATAAAAATAAATTTAGAAGATTTTATTATAAAATAATTTTTTTATCTAAACCAGTCTAATTCTGGTAACTTTTAAATAGTATAATTATCAAACATATTGCTCTTTTTATTAAGATCATTTTTAAAACTAAATTTCACTTATCGGTATTGTAGTAAAACATAATCGTAACTTTTTAAATTTTATATGATAAAAAACAGTAAAATATGCTTCAATATGTTGAAGTAAATCCTCAAAAAATTAATAAAGCTAACTTCTATTGTAAACAAACCTATTAGATTTATTGACTTAAAATTCTACGATCATATTAAATATACAATCTTTATTAGGTATAGATTAGAAATAAGCGGAATCTCGGCATTTAAGATAAGCTAAGCGATATGACATTATAATCTTAAATCTCTCTATCATAATTGAAAATAAAAATATATAGTTAAAATTACAAAATAAGAACTTATTAATAAGTTAAATAGTTTATTGCTCAACATTCTTGATGCCTAAAATAATATTAATTATATATCACATACAAGAATAATGAATATAAATAATAAAGAAAGTTTTACATTCTTAGGTTAGACATTCTTATAAATTGAAGAAAATAATAATTTTTTATAAATTAATATCATAAATAAATCTGAAGGTTACTAAAGTCCTTTGTTTCATTTTGATATTTTTGTGAGAAAATAATAAATTTATTAAATATATTAATAATTAATCTTATAATTTTCTTTTTAAATATATCTAAATCAATCAATATTAAAAGTAACTGATGTCTAAACATCTAAAAGACAGTAAAAATAGTTTTAGTTTTTTTATAGTTTTTATATTCCTCTAATTATACCTGATAACAAAATTAATGCTTTACAACACTGACTTTACAAATATATTTTAATCACAATTTAATGTATGTTAGAGTTTTTATTTATACATTTGTCTCTAGATTTTATATAAAATTTAAAATAGTCTTAAAGGATAATAATAACATTATCATAACCTCTATTGATTTAGATTTTTTTTATTTAGACTATAATTTGAAATTAATTATCAATTTTATAAATAACATGCAGATTTCTTAAAACATATCTTTAATTTTCAGCGTATATTGAAGTGAAAACAAAATAGAAAAAATAATGTTTTAAATTCTTTACTTCATTTTCGAAAACATCCCAAAAGTGAACCTAACTATTTATGTTGTTAAGCTTTTCATATTTATATAAAATTGTCAAATATTAAAGTTTTACTTCAAAATCGTTGCTTCAATAATATTTATTCCTTTTTGATGTTTTAATTTAAAATATTATGAATTTTTTAACACAAAAAATAAATGAATATGTTATTAACCATTAAGTTATCTTTTCCTCAAAATTTTATTTAGATGGCAATTAAATTATTGAATTTTTTTTAAATTATAAATATATTGAAAAATATTTATTAATTAGTAAACAAACTTTTAATCAAATAGAAAATGAAATAAAAGATAAGCATCTAAAAAATCAAATCCTAAAAATACATAAATTTAACTTAAATTTATTCTTTTAAATTATTTTAATATCACTCATAAATATTACAGTTAATGAACCACAAAACCTGATAGAACTGGTTCTATAACAAAAATAAAATAAATGCTTTATGATGCTATATAAATATATATATATTAATAAAAAGTAAACATTTAACATAATACAGTTTTTTGTTATTAAAATTTATTTTTAAATTAATTTATATTCAAAATTATAATGAGTTTTTGCTTGCAGGTCAAACACACCCCCTCATAATTTACTATTTTTATTTGTAATCTTGTAGAGTTTTTGACGCTGAGCAAGATTGTCAGAAGTGCCATTTAATTGTGAGTAATAGTTTTAGAGCAAAGACCAAAATTAAATTCATTTTGCACATAAAATCATCATAAAATAGTCAAAAATTGAAAATAATTTAAAATAGTCAAAAACTGAAAATAATTTTTCTATTTATATTTTTTTAAAAATCATTATTGGTTTTTTTTGTCATATTCTGGATAAACTATGATACTATAAGTAATATTTTGGAAAGTATTTATTTATTTTTTTCATATTTAATAATTTTAGCATTTATTTTGCATTCTTGAATTAAAAATTTACTTTCCAAAATATTACTTATAGTATCATAGTTTATCCAGAATATGACAAAAACAACCAATAATGATTTTTAAAAAAATATAAATAGAAAAATTATTTTCAGTTTTTGACTATTTTAAATTATTTTCAATTTTTGACTATTTTATGATGATTTTATGTGCAAAATGAATTTAATTTGGTCTTTTTACCTCTACAAACTATTAACTCACAATTAAATGGCACTTCTGACAATCTTGCTCAGCGTCAAAAACTCTATAAGATTAAAAATAGAAATAGTAAATTATGTGGGGGTGTGTTTACCCAGATATCCAGAATTTTGAACTTAATTAAAGAAATTGATTATAGTAGTAAATGAGTAATCTCAAAATTAAATTTAACATATCACTATTTAATACTAAAATCAAGTCAACCATAGTCATTACATAGTTATATATAAGTAAGTTATCTTTACAATCCCTGACTTGACAGCCGTGAAGACAAAAAAACTCAGAAATACCCTAGCGCTCCCCATTCAACATCAATCCTAAGTAAAATGCATGCGCATTAAAAACATTCCACAAAGAACTCGCAGAGTTCTGCTTTATGTAAACAATATAAGGGGGCGTGATAAAACTCTTAACAGACCCACCTCTAATAAGAATATAGTCTGTGTCCTTTTGCTGTGGTAGAATCATTAACCAAAACTGTTGAGGGAGAAAATAACTTAAAATTAACTTTTCAGGCTTTCTTAATCACACTTTTGAAGACTGAGCAGAAATAGCAAACTATACCTAATACCAATAAAGCTGAAATAAAAACAAATAGCTCATCTATAAAGGTAAATATTAAGCGTGAAGTGAACTTGAGGATTTTGGAACAGAAGGATTGAATCACGTCGATTGAGATCAATAAAGAGAACACTGCGACCTCAACCAAATCTAAGAAAAATCTAGTGTGGATGAAATTAAATATTATTGAGTGTCCAGACTCGGGTCAAAGAGAGAAACCATTTACTTTAATTTACAAATTTAATAATAGAAAATAATTATTTTTCAAAAAAAAATGAAGAGAAAATTAAATAAAAAGTCAAAATTTTATCTATTTGTAACATTTATATACTAGAATTGTAGCACGCATTGAGTTGCATCCGAATAGTTAAATTATTTAAAATTAAAATTTTTTAATGAGTGGAATTTCAATCAATGAACTTTCCATACTCAAATTATTTTTATAATCTTTTATTTTTAAATTTTTAATTAAAATTAAATTTCAAAAATTTATAATTGATAAAAGTTTTTAATTTTTAATTTTTAATTTTTAATTTATATTTGTAAATTAATTTTATATTTTAGAAATTTGTTTATTCAATAAAATACTATTATTATAAAATTATAATTATTTATTTTGTTTATTCAAAGTTTTTAAATTATAATTATAGATCGC